>JBBPBX010001925.1:81461-96176 GCA_038048925.1 Garcialebias charrua | reverse complement strand
TGGACTACTCTGACTGAGGAAGCCCTCTGGAGTGAGGGTGAAACGTTTCTGCTAAAAAGAAACTGTCCAGATGAACTGATTGAGAATGAGCGGATTTGATACCTGGACTATTGAGAATTAACTTTCTTGTCTTGAACCACTTTGGACATGTCTGCCTGCCTGGGAGGAGTCGACGAGGGACACGCCCCCAGAAACCATCTTGGCTACAGCAAACTGGTTGGTCCACATAAGTTGCTTACTTGGTGGGTTAACTTCAGTGTGCTTTGGACTACTCTGACTGAGGAAGCCCTCTGGAGTGAGGGTGAAACGTTTCTGCTAAAAAGAAACTGTCCAGATGAACTGATTGAGAATGAGCGGATTTGATACCTGGACTATTGAGAATTAACTTTCTTGTCTTGAACCACTTTGGACATGTCTGCCTGCCTGGGAGGAGTCGACGAGGGACACGCCCCCAGAAACCATCTTGGCTACAGCAAACTGGTTGGTCCACATAAGTTGCTTACTTGGTGGGTTAACTTCAGTGTGCTTTGGACTACTCTGACTGAGGAAGCCCTCTGGAGTGAGGGTGAAACGTTTCTGCTAAAAAGAAACTGTCCAGATGAACTGATTGAGAATGAGCGGATTTGATACCTGGACTATTGAGAATTAACTTTCTTGTCTTGAACCACTTTGGACATGTCTGCCTGCCTGGGAGGAGTCGACGAGGGACACGCCCCCAGAAACCATCTTGGCTACAGCAAACTGGTTGGTCCACATAAGTTGCTTACTTGGTGGGTTAACTTCAGTGTGCTTTGGACTACTCTGACTGAGGAAGCCCTCTGGAGTGAGGGTGAAACGTTTCTGCTAAAAAGAAACTGTCCAGATGAACTGATTGAGAATGAGCGGATTTGATACCTGGACTATTGAGAATTAACTTTCTTGTCTTGAACCACTTTGGACATGTCTGCCTGCCTGGGAGGAGTCGACGAGGGACACGCCCCCAGAAACCATCTTGGCTACAGCAAACTGGTTGGTCCACATAAGTTGCTTACTTGGTGGGTTAACTTCAGTGTGCTTTGGACTACTCTGACTGAGGAAGCCCTCTGGAGTGAGGGTGAAACGTTTCTGCTAAAAAGAAACTGTCCAGATGAACTGATTGAGAATGAGCGGATTTGATACCTGGACTATTGAGAATTAACTTTCTTGTCTTGAACCACTTTGGACATGTCTGCCTGCCTGGGAGGAGTCGACGAGGGACACGCCCCCAGAAACCATCTTGGCTACAGCAAACTGGTTGGTCCACATAAGTTGCTTACTTGGTGGGTTAACTTCAGTGTGCTTTGGACTACTCTGACTGAGGAAGCCCTCTGGAGTGAGGGTGAAACGTTTCTGCTAAAAAGAAACTGTCCAGATGAACTGATTGAGAATGAGCGGATTTGATACCTGGACTATTGAGAATTAACTTTCTTGTCTTGAACCACTTTGGACATGTCTGCCTGCCTGGGAGGAGTCGACGAGGGACACGCCCCCAGAAACCATCTTGGCTACAGCAAACTGGTTGGTCCACATAAGTTGCTTACTTGGTGGGTTAACTTCAGTGTGCTTTGGACTACTCTGACTGAGGAAGCCCTCTGGAGTGAGGGTGAAACGTTTCTGCTAAAAAGAAACTGTCCAGATGAACTGATTGAGAATGAGCGGATTTGATACCTGGACTATTGAGAATTAACTTTCTTGTCTTGAACCACTTTGGACATGTCTGCCTGCCTGGGAGGAGTCGACGAGGGACACGCCCCCAGAAACCATCTTGGCTACAGCAAACTGGTTGGTCCACATAAGTTGCTTACTTGGTGGGTTAACTTCAGTGTGCTTTGGACTACTCTGACTGAGGAAGCCCTCTGGAGTGAGGGTGAAACGTTTCTGCTAAAAAGAAACTGTCCAGATGAACTGATTGAGAATGAGCGGATTTGATACCTGGACTATTGAGAATTAACTTTCTTGTCTTGAACCACTTTGGACATGTCTGCCTGCCTGGGAGGAGTCGACGAGGGACACGCCCCCAGAAACCATCTTGGCTACAGCAAACTGGTTGGTCCACATAAGTTGCTTACTTGGTGGGTTAACTTCAGTGTGCTTTGGACTACTCTGACTGAGGAAGCCCTCTGGAGTGAGGGTGAAACGTTTCTGCTAAAAAGAAACTGTCCAGATGAACTGATTGAGAATGAGCGGATTTGATACCTGGACTATTGAGAATTAACTTTCTTGTCTTGAACCACTTTGGACATGTCTGCCTGCCTGGGAGGAGTCGACGAGGGACACGCCCCCAGAAACCATCTTGGCTACAGCAAACTGGTTGGTCCACATAAGTTGCTTACTTGGTGGGTTAACTTCAGTGTGCTTTGGACTACTCTGACTGAGGAAGCCCTCTGGAGTGAGGGTGAAACGTTTCTGCTAAAAAGAAACTGTCCAGATGAACTGATTGAGAATGAGCGGATTTGATACCTGGACTATTGAGAATTAACTTTCTTGTCTTGAACCACTTTGGACATGTCTGCCTGCCTGGGAGGAGTCGACGAGGGACACGCCCCCAGAAACCATCTTGGCTACAGCAAACTGGTTGGTCCACATAAGTTGCTTACTTGGTGGGTTAACTTCAGTGTGCTTTGGACTACTCTGACTGAGGAAGCCCTCTGGAGTGAGGGTGAAACGTTTCTGCTAAAAAGAAACTGTCCAGATGAACTGATTGAGAATGAGCGGATTTGATACCTGGACTATTGAGAATTAACTTTCTTGTCTTGAACCACTTTGGACATGTCTGCCTGCCTGGGAGGAGTCGACGAGGGACACGCCCCCAGAAACCATCTTGGCTACAGCAAACTGGTTGGTCCACATAAGTTGCTTACTTGGTGGGTTAACTTCAGTGTGCTTTGGACTACTCTGACTGAGGAAGCCCTCTGGAGTGAGGGTGAAACGTTTCTGCTAAAAAGAAACTGTCCAGATGAACTGATTGAGAATGAGCGGATTTGATACCTGGACTATTGAGAATTAACTTTCTTGTCTTGAACCACTTTGGACATGTCTGCCTGCCTGGGAGGAGTCGACGAGGGACACGCCCCCAGAAACCATCTTGGCTACAGCAAACTGGTTGGTCCACATAAGTTGCTTACTTGGTGGGTTAACTTCAGTGTGCTTTGGACTACTCTGACTGAGGAAGCCCTCTGGAGTGAGGGTGAAACGTTTCTGCTAAAAAGAAACTGTCCAGATGAACTGATTGAGAATGAGCGGATTTGATACCTGGACTATTGAGAATTAACTTTCTTGACTAATATATATACTGTACATGTATTCAGCTAACTAATATATTTTAGCGGCGTCCCTTCTCTTTCCACACACACCAAGCGCGCACACAAGAACTTCCCACCCACTTCAAGAGAACGCCCCACCCACTTCAAGGCCGGCAAACCTGAAGGCTAGACCGTCCCATTTCAGCAGTTTCACTCAGCCCACCCGGTCTTGTGAGTGCGTGGCCTACTCGGCCCAGCTATGCTGGGTCCTCATGAGGACGCAGCCCCTGAATTGAGACGCAGCCAGTATCTGTAATGTGTTGTTGTTTTAAAATTAGCTCTTTTTTTATTACTCATTTGACTTACTGTTAGTGCTAGCTTAAGATAACTTACCGAAACCCGTCTGAGCGCGCCGCAATTTGCTGCTCCTTTTAGCATTAGACCACCCGAATCCGATGCTAATGTTAGCTTGTTCCTCTTCCGGTGTTCGCCAGCTCCGCTCGTTGCACGCGGCGATTTTGGGAGTTATCGCTGTTCCAGTCAAGACAACACAAAGTTCACCAAGTGTCTCCCGTAAATTAATCCGTAAGGAGAAGGTCCTCGCTGCTGCGAGGCTGCTGCGAGGCTGCAGCGAGGCTGTACAGTTGAAGCTCCGCTCCATCGCGCCAGAAGAGGGTCCCGTTGCCGCCGGTCCCTACGCCGGGGGTCTGCTCGTTTAATTTTTGCCGGCTGCGCGTTGGGAGCGATCGCAAATACACTAAAAATTGAACTAAAACATAAAAATAACAATTATACTTTATTTATAAAGCCATTTAAAAAAACACAGCTGCAACAAAGTGCTGTACACATGAAATTAAGAACATATAAACAAAAGATGAGATGAAATCATGAAAAACAACAGTCATGTGTTTAATACAGAAGTGGGTTGAGCCTAACCAGGGGTTGCTAGGTGAGGGGCTGGACTCAGGTTGTGGTGGGTTGTGGCTGCGGTTTGTGACGTCACAAACCGCAGGAAGTGAGGAACGAACCGTTTTTATCACAGACAAATAAATCTACTTAGAGTAAATAAACCACTGGGTGCATTTCTTTGGCATTAGGACTGTTTTTTTATGAAGTACATACCCAAAGTTGAGTAAAAAAAACATTAAAAAGTGAATTTTGCATGTGTGGTCCCTTTTAAGGAAAAGTTAAGCTCAGATACACCTTTACTATCCACACGATTCTGGAAGAGCGTATGTGGGCTGCCATGACACACCACTACTTCCGCCTGCCGCTTTTATACTTGTTCCGGCGTAACTAAGCTACCAGAGTTGCAGTTACATGTAGTCTACCGGCAGTGTATTTTTTGCGTTTTTTAAATTAGTTTATTTCTAATCAATTGCAATGGTTACTTCGTGTTGGGTTAGCGGGTGTTCCAATCGGGGAAACGCCAAGCAGAATTTTTTTCTTAATTCCGATAATAAGGAAAAAAGAAAGACCAGAAACCGAGCAGCTCACCACAGAACGTTAACGAGTCTGGCTGCGTAATATCAACCGGATCTGCCCTCGAAGACATCCAAAATATTCTCCGATCACTTTTTGTCCGGTAAACCAAAATTCTATACGAATAATTTTGCTAAACAATGTGTGTTTGAACAGTTTTTTCATGATCTAGCGTCTTTGTTACTGTCGTTAGCTTAGCAACGCTATGCTACATGCTAACCTCCACACCGTAACACTCACGGCCACAAAGTGCTGGTTCTGGTCCTGGTCCCGTGTTTAGCCTGGACTGTTTGTTGTTAGGAAGCTGCATGTTAATATTTTATTTTGAACCTTTATTTACCCAGTGAGATCTGGCTTCCCAAATACTGTACAGGCAAAACATTCAAACAAAACTTGGGGGGAGATTAGCCCCCAGGCCTGTCAAAGTCTGTGGATTAATAAAGAATATGCTGAGTTATTAGAGGCAGGTTATTTAAAACCGATGCAAATAAAGTCCAGTTGTTTCAGTATTGAAGGCCTTTTTTTATTTGATCATGTCCTGGATGATTGAGAATCTTCACCAGCATAAGCTAAGTGACACTTTACAGGTTCTGTTATGCTAACAGAGCTTACATGAGTGTAGAGTTGATTTTGTATTAAATGTGTTATTGAGAGTGCACTGTAGATTCACCTTCAGACATCTAGACCAAGCTAGCATGTTAAGGGCAACTGTATTTTTTTTCTACTTTGAGTAGCAACTTAGAGTCTTATTTTAGACTTTGTGATGCAAACATGACAATGTTTACCAATCTTTTTATTTTTTATTTTTTACGGTACAGACGAGTGAAGGGCTGAGTTCCATCCAAAGAAAAGATCCTAGACCTGGGTCCAGTCTTGGATTCCGGGGTTGGCTGCTCCAATCGGGTGGTCCCACATGACGAGGAATCTGTTCCAGTTTGTTTAAAATCAGAAACTGCGCTGGTCTCCATCATTCCTTGTTGAAGAGTGTTTTTGATCTGGTATTTATTCTGTAGCCAAATCATTTTCATTAAAACACATCAAATCACCCACAGTTCTCATATTGTATTCAGTTTCAACTGTTTTGAATTTATTGATTGATTTGATTTATTTGATAGGGACAGACACACATCGACATAGACAAACTGAGTAAAACAGCAGTCCCATGTTTGCATCATAGTGCAATAGCAACAGCTAATTCGCAGCACTTGTCCCTAGATGGGCTTTTAAGAAGAAAAAAAAAATACATGAATAATAAAAATTAAAAAAATAAAATAAAAATCTAAAAATTGAAGTGGCAGTCCTTAAAAATAGCACAATACAAGGGATACAAAACAGAGAAATGTAACATGTCAAAAATGGGTACATTTCGTGCCGGCGCTTTGGTGTAGGGGATAAGCGCGCGGCACATATGAGGCTGAGCCTCTCTGCAGGCGTCGCGGGTTCACGTCCCAGACCCGACGAGCTATTCTCTGCAGTGTCTCCCCTCTCTCTACCCGTTTCGCCCTCTCCCTCTACAATAAAGCCCACTAGAGCCCAAAAATGTAAAAAATAATAAATAAATAAAAAAGGGTACATTTCTGTTTTTGACATAACCAAAGTTTTGTTTGCTTTTTAAACATATTGAAACTGTTTGTGGATTTTATAATAGCAGGAAGTTATAATTATAGCTTTTACTCTAATCTATATCAGTCTCCTTCTGGAGGAGGAACCATACAGCAACATGCATGTTTTTATGTTCCGTACATGTCAATAAAACACTAAACTGGTAAGTTGCCAAAGAACAATCACTACATCTAGGTTTTATGTATGTGCAGTAGAATAATGTCTAGCAGAGGTGACATCACAATGAAACTGTTTCTTAGTATTGGACATTAAACAATGTATCTTAATTATTGAAATACAGAAGGTGAAACTTGGTGCAACTGTTTTATTCAAACTAAAGGTAAGCACACGTACATTTAGGAATGCATGTTTCACAGCAACACCAAGTGTACTTGAAAAGCAGATTTATTTATAGAAATTATATTTTCACTCATTTGTTGCTGTGGTGCACGACTGCACACAACTTCTGAACAAAGTGTTGTTTCATCCATCTGGGACCCTCGGTACCTTACACAGAAATACAGCACAAAGGACGAAAACAATTAAAATGCTGTTCTTGTTTCAGGGTTTAAAACAACATTTAACCAATGGATTAAAAGGAGTTACCAAATTGTAACTTTTCACCACTAACTTTATTAACAAAGGCAGATCTTAGTGGGAAATAAATAATATCAGTGACATTTACTGTAAAACGTTAAGTACTACGACTGAGCAATAATTACAAATACTTTTTTTAACCACTAATTTATGTATGAAAGGCAGTCATAGGCTAAATAAATAATGTAGTAATGTGAGAAATATCAGCGATGATTACTGTAGTACAAGCTACATCAGGTAAGCTGAAGTACAAACCGGATTCCAAAAAAGTTGGGACACTAAACAAATTGTGAATAAAAACTGAATGCAATGATGTGGAAATGGCAAATGCCAATATTTTATTCGTATTAGAACATAGATGACAGATCAGAAGTTTAATCTGAGTAAAATCAAAAAAGGCGTTCAATACAGGATCAACTGGACTTTATTTGTTGCAGAAAACGTTTCGACTTCTGTCCAGAAGTCTTTTTCAATTCTGAATGAATGGAAGCTGTGAGAACGAGAAGTTTTATACAAGCCACGCACCAACATATGAAATTGGAAACTGAAATAACACCACAAAATACCTAACATGCCCATTCTATTTAAATTGACAAAACAACACATCACACCTGGGGGTTTGTAACACATACATGTAAATTGAAAGATCACACCTTAACAGTAGGAGGTTCCCTTGAGGTCTCTGGTAGAAGACACAAAACTGTATGTAAATTGACAAAAAACACCTCCCAAACAACAACAGAGGCTACTCAGAGAAACTTTGTTAGTCTAATTTACAGACAAGACATCCCTGCTCCCATCCAGTGTAAAACGTTTCGGAATCAAATCCAAAACTTTAATCTGAGTAAATGTAACATTTCAAAGGAAAAATATGTTGATTCAAAATTTCACAGTGTCAACAAATCCCAAAAAAGTTGGGACTAGCAATAAGTGGCTGTAATAAGGAAAATGAGCATATAACGAACAGCTGGAAGACCAATTAACACTAATTAGGTCAACTGACAACATGATTGGTATAAAAAGAGCTTCTCAGAGTGTCAGTGTCTCTCAGAAGCCAAGATGGTAAGAGGATCACCAATTCCACCATTGTTGCGCAGAATAGTGCAGCAATACCAGAATGGTGTTACCCAGCGTAAAATAGCAAAGACTTTTAAGTTATCATCATCAACCGTGCATAACATCATCAAAAGATTCAGAGAATCTGGAACAATCGCTGTGCGTAAGGGTCAAGGCCGTAAAACTCTACTGGATGCTCGTGAGCTTCGGGCCCTTAAACGTCACTGTACCTCAAATAGGAATGCCACTGTCAAGGAAATAACAGAATGGGCTCAGGAATACTTCCAGAAAGCATTGTTAGTGAACACAATCCACCGTGCCATCTGCCATTGCCAGCTGAAACTCTACAGTGCAAAGAGGAAGCCATTTCTAAGCAAGCTCCACAAGCTCAGACGTTTGCACTGGGCCAGGGGTAATTTAAAATGGAGTATGGCAAAATGGAAGACTGTTCTGTGGTCAGATGAGTCACGATTTGAAGTTCTTTATGGAACACTGGGACGCCATGTCATCCGGACCAGAGAGGACAAGGATTGCCCAAGTTGTTATCAACGTTCCGTTCAGAAGCCTGCATCACTGACGGTATGGGGTTGCATGAGCGCTTGTGGCATGGGCAGCTTTTATGTCTGGAAAGGCACCATTAATGCAGAGAACGATGTTCAGGTTCTAGAACAGCATATGCTCCCATCTAGACGTCATCTCTTTCAGGGAAGACCCTGCATTTTTCAACAAGATAATGCCAGACCACATTCTGTAGCAATCACAACATCATGGCTACGTAGGAGAAGGATCCAGGTACTGAAATGTCCAGCCTGCGGTCCAGATCTTTCACTTGTAGAGAACGTTTGGCGCATCATAAAGAGGAAGGTGCGACAAAGAAGGCCCAAGACGATTGAACAGTTAGAGGCCTGTATAATGGTACGTTCACACCGAACGCGATTTGAGCTGCAGGAGCATCCGGGTTACATGCAAAGTCAATGGGGGACGCGCCTCTAGGGGTCGTGCGTCGCGTCACGTCCGTTTGGAGTAGGGATGTCCCGATCAGGTTTTTCTGGCCCCGAGTCCGAGTCCTTTAATTTTAGGAATTGGCCGATACCGAGTCCCGATCCGATACTTCTAAAATACATTTTTAAAATGAAGGGGAAAAAAAAGAAACAGATCCAGATGTCCCTTCATTTTTATTTTATTTACCTTAACATTTAACAGAGTACTTCTGTGAGGTAGATTGAACAATCAAGTAATAAGATTTAAAATAAAATTCTTCACATTGAAGTTTAGTGCAACAGTATAAATGTCTAATTTAAAATAAGCAGCTCAACTTAAAATACCATAACATGACCTCAACCTGACCAGAACCTGGCCAGAACCTGAGCAGAACCAGAACCTGTGCAGAACCAGAACCTGAGCAGAACCAGAACCTGAGCAGAACCAGAACCTGAGCAGAACCAGAACCTGTGCAGAACCAGAACCTGAGCAGAACCAGAACCTGTGCAGAACCAGAACCTGAGCAGAACCAGAACCTGAGCAGAACCAGAACCTGTGCAGAACCAGAACCTGAGCAGAACCAGAACCTGAGCAGAACCAGAACCTGAGCAGAACCAGAACCTGAGCAGAACCAGAACCTGAGCAGAACCAGAACCTGAGCAGAACCAGAACCTGTGCAGAACCAGAACCTGAGCAGAACCAGAACCTGAGCAGAACCAGAACCTGTGCAGAACCAGAACCTGTGCAGAACCAGAACCTGAGCAGAACCAGAACCTGAGCAGAACCAGAACCTGTGCAGAACCAGAACCTGAGCAGAACCAGAACCTGAGCAGAACCAGAACCTGAGCAGAACCAGAACCTGTGCAGAACCAGAACCTGTGCAGAACCAGAACCTGAGCAGAACCAGAACCTGTGCAGAACCAGAACCTGTGCAGAACCAGAACCTGAGCAGAACCAGAACCTGAGCAGAACCAGAACCTGAGCAGAACCAGAACCTGTGCAGCAGAACCAGAACCTGAGCAGAACCAGAACCTGAGCAGAACCAGAACCTGAGCAGAACCAGAACCTGTGCAGAACCAGAACCTGAGCAGAACCAGAACCTGAGCAGAACCAGAACCTGTGCAGAACCAGAACCTGTGCAGAACCAGAACCTGTGCAGAACCAGAACCTGAGCAGAACCAGAACCTGCAGAACCAGAACCTGCAGAACCAGAACCTGTGCAGAACCAGAACCTGAGCAGAACCAGAACCTGAGCAGAACCAGAACCTGTGCAGAACCAGAACCTGAGCAGAACCAGAACCTGAGCAGAACCAGAACCTGAGCAGAACCAGAACCTGTGCAGAACCAGAACCTGTGCAGAACCTGAGCAGAACCAGAACCTGAGCAGAACCAGAACCTGAGCAGAACCAGAACCTGAGCAGAACCAGAACCTGTGCAGAACCAGAACCTGTGCAGAACCAGAACCTGTGCAGAACCAGAACCTGAGCAGAACCAGAACCTGTGCAGAACCAGAACCTGTGCAGAACCAGAACCTGTGCAGAACCAGAACCTGAGAACCAGAACCTGAGCAGAACCAGAACCTGTGCAGAACCAGAACCTGAGCAGAACCAGAACCTGAGCAGAACCAGAACCTGAGCAGAACCAGAACCTGTGCAGAACCAGAACCTGTGCAGAACCAGAACCTGAGCAGAACCAGAACCTGAGCAGAACCAGAACCTGAGCAGAACCAGAACCTGAGCAGAACCAGAACCTGAGCAGAACCAGAACCTGCAGAACCAGAACCTGTGCAGAACCAGAACCTGAGCAGAACCAGAACCTGAGCAGAACCAGAACCTGTGCAGAACCAGAACCTGTGCAGAACCAGAACCTGAGCAGAACCAGAACCTGAGCAGAACCAGAACCTGAGCAGGCATGTAAACAAATAAGAAACTTAAAGTGTCCGTTTTATAAAATAAGGCTAGTAACATGCTTTTCTGAACAGCACTCCTTAACTCTCCTCCTGTGGCTTCACAGAAGGAAGTGTATGTTTTTAAATATAAATATAAAGTCTCTTGCAGCGTGAGCTGGCTCGTCTTCGGCTGCGTCGTCTGGTTAAACTCTGTGTATTGTGTCGGGTGTTTGTTTCTGATGTGCCTAATCAGGTTTAAATGCAGCCTTTTCCTTACCTTCTCTTGAAATACGAACTTTCCATTTGTCATCCACTTTAAAATATCTCCACACAACAGACATCGCTGCCTCCACTTCAAGTTAATGCCGCGTTCCGCTTCTTTTTTACGACAGTCACCGCTTTACAGCGGGCACTGCTTTACGGTAGGCACTGCTGCAAAACTATTGTGCATGTTTTGTTCCGAGACAATTTGACTCTGTAACTCAACATACAGTTAATATAATATTCCCGTTTGTGTTTAGAATAAATATACACATATATATCCGATCCCTGATCGGTGTGTAACGCCCGAGTCGAGTCGAGTCTGAAGTCACGTGATCGGGACCCGGTTTTCGATCACGTGATCGGATCGGGACATCCCTAGTTTGGAGCGGCGCGAAAGGGGCGGCAGAGCGTTTTCTGTGCATGCGGTGCCCGCGGCAGCCGCCGCCGCTCGACTTGGGAAAGCTGAACTTTCGCCGCTCAACGCGTCTTGACAACCAGGAGAGTTGCTATGTGACGCGGTAACGAGGGGACGGATGTTGCGCAAGTGTGACGTATTGTTTGTGAGACACAGAAACAACCCGCAAATTTGTGTTCAAGTATGGAGGAGAAACTGCCTGGCGGAGTGTGTGAGGAAGTCGGGATATCGGGTAAATTTTGAATTGTAAACTTAACACGTTTAGCAAGTTTAAGCTTTGCTAGCCGATTTTAGCTCCTCCCACACCCCGCCGCCACCGCCATAGATATCTTATATAGAACACTAGATACCGCATGGCCCGCTCTCGCCTATTGGAGCCGACGAGATTTCAGGCGGCCATCTTGGGGATGTCCACCGCTCCACTCAGCCTTATATATTTGACAGGCACAATAAAGTATCAGCGCATTTAATCAATCATAACACGCTGAATAGTAATCCCATTGTCACTTATTTAAATTTTAGGCATACAGCAATTAAAACTGCATGTATAGGAACATATAGTTTAGCATATTTAAATAATTTTGGTGGAATATAATACTTTAATGTACATGTTTAACAAGATGCAATCAAAGAAGCAATTTATTCACACACACATTTTGTATACATATTCAGATACTGTAATTATATATATATATATATATATATATATATATATATATATATATATACATATATATATATATACTATATATATAACTATATATCTATATATATCAAGGAATCAAGGAATCAAGGAATCAAGGAGTTTTATTAACATTGCATCAATTTCCACCGATTACAACGTAAGTATGTATTGCAGGCATCCAGAAGAGAAATGAGTGCAAAAGCTGCAGCAAAACAAAGCATATTACATGTTTTATCAACACACGATATGTTTTATCAACACACGACATGTTTATTCAACACATTGATATGCTCTTAGCGCGGCCAGGCCCAATCTGTCTCCAGATGAAGGTCAAAAGCAGGAAAAACAGGCAGAAACACTGGGATTCACAGCATTGATATTAAAAAAAGATGAATCACATTTTGTCTTCAAGACACCGCGTGATTCAGTAAAAACCATATCAGAGCACATTTAGGTACAATAACAAAGGAAATACGGCAGGCAAGGAGATTGTGTCCATGATTAATTTCAGACAAACACAAAGTTCAGCAGGTGTGCAGCTGGGTGTTATCCGAAGCCTCACAGAAATCTCTGGGGAGGGGGAGGGGGGGGGCTCTTCAACTCCTCACTCTAGGAGAATGGATTCCCACAGCCCGCTTGTCAAGGACATGTGCAGAAGCCAGATAATGTTTCGTTTGTTATCCAAATAGACCACAGTGTTCTTTTCCACTGCCGCCTCCAAGTCTGTGGGTGCTGTTTCATGGCCGAAAGAAATCCAAATATGTGGTTCTGCTCTGCCCCGCTTTCATGAGCTTCCACCTGTCCCTTGATCGATCCTGGGTGGCTGCAAACAAGTCCCAAAACGGACAGCAGGTGCACGGTGGTCCACCACTGCACCAATCGTGCGATTGAGCTCATACAGCAGCTGGGATGAGGAGCCCACGACCCGGTTCAGAGAATTTTGCTGATCAGGCAGTCCCGACAGCGCTCTGATAGCCGCCGAAGCCTCCCTCAGCTTCCGATAACAAACAACTCCGGTTACGCCAAAAAACAGAGCAGTTGCTACCAATAATCCAATAATCCACAAATCCTCCACGTCTTCGACACTCAGAACGGACAGACACATGGGCTGCCACTGACCCCACGAGTCCAGCACGTATCCAGCCGCGTGTGTGTCGGAGGGACAGACAGCTTCTCCTGACACGGTCCGCTTCGTGGAAAAAATCTTATCCATTGAAGAAACAGCCCAATTGATTAATTCCATATTGGTTCGAGTGAGCGCTGAAGGGTCGCAGACGAGACGAAAAGCAAGCAGGGAGTAGGAAAAACTTAGGGAGGGAAGAGCAGAAAGATATGCGACCTGCCTTGCCGAGTGCCGGAAGAAGAATATATATATATATATATATAATTTTTTTGTGTAAATACAGAAGTAAAAAAAAAGAAAAAGTCTGTTGGATAAAAGAAGAAGCGTTTCTACAATTTTTTAACCCATCCAGAGGACCTAACTTGCAGCACGGTGGCACAACTGGTAGAGCTGCTGCCTCTCAGCGAGAAGGTTGCCGGTTCAAATCCCGGTCCGGGGGCCTTTCTGGGTGGAGTTTGCATGTTCTCCCCGTGCATGCGTGGGTTTCCTCCGGGTACTCCGGTTTCCTCCCACAGACCAAAAAACATGCTTGTTAGGCTGATTGGTGACTCTAAATTGACCCTAGGTGTGAGTGTGAGAGTGGATGGTTGTTTGGTGTGAGTGAGACAGGTCCCTCTTGTAAATGAGTCCCCGTGACTCAACGAGGCTAGCCTGTATAAATAAAGGTTGAATGAAGAATGAATGTGATGTGTCACGTGACACTTTCTGATTGGGCGGTTTTTCGGCTGTGTTTAACAGATTTTTGGGCTGGAAAACCTGGATTCTATCTGGCAACACTGGGTGCATGCTGGGTGATGGAAACTCAAGCTGTGAGATGTTTTTAGCATAGCTAGCTGCCTTCGTCTTGTTCTTCTAATGAAGCCAAAACAAAGCTGCGTTGAACAGCAAAAGGTTTGTGTTTTGTTTTTAATGGTTCAAAGTGCGAAATAAAAAACGAAAGTGATTGTTCTTTCGCCACTTTTTAAGCAGCAACAAAACAATTAGCACACATACAGTAGGCCCTACAACGTTTGATTTATAACTAACCTTCAAGCTAAACCCAGTGACCATCCTTCTCTCTAGTTAGTTTTTTAATGAAGGCTGCTTACAATTAAATGTGTAACTTTTTTCCAGTTAAAATTTTATTCTCAAGCAGCAACGTGTACAACACAATAAGCCTCACACTTTTTGTGAAACACGTTTATTTATTTTTTACTTTATTAAACAAAATGTACAAAACAAACAGATACTGTATTGTAATTAACAAATAGCACTTCCAAAACAGAGACAAGACTTGTAAATAGAGTCCGTTGTAAAATAAGTACAAATTATACAAGATAAACAGAGACACTATTTAAGAACAAACTGGAAAGAAAGGGATAA
>JBBPBX010001925.1:68400-79241 GCA_038048925.1 Garcialebias charrua | reverse complement strand
TAAACCGATTTTCGACGTAAGTCGGAACATATGTACATACTGTACCATATACATGTACAGTACTGTATTGCCAAGCACTTAGCCTATCCTAAGACAGTATCCTACATACCGGTAATTATAAAAAAACACATAAAATACTGTACAGAACGTTTAATATGAGTTAAGTTTAAAAAAGAGTTAATGGCCTACTGGGATGCTGGTGATGCCGTCCTCCTCGGTCCAGAGCGGCGTACAGTACAGTATTCCTCCGCCGCTGCACCGCGTACAGTACAATATTCTTCCGCCGCTGCGCCACAACGTTTTTGACGTAAAACTGCGTAATTTGAAATAAGGCTTTTCATAGTAAATGGGAGATGCGTCGTAACCTCAAAACGTTGTAACCCAAGGACTACCTGTAGTTTGAAGCAAATATCTTGTGCAATCTGTACAATCATTTATTAATTACAGCTACTACCATACCAAACTTTGGGTAAATGTTTGTAAAATTGACTGAGTTATGGCCGGACTGTGCTTTTTAAATTCAGTTGGCTTTGGTGGCCATTTTAAATTGTATTGACTCCAAACATTAATCCATTGTCGATGTACATTCAAAGATTATTTTCTGAGGTTCGTTAAAATCCATCCAGCAGTTCACGAGATATTTTTTCCAACAGACAAAACACATAAAACATTATTAGCAAGCCATAAAAATAAATTGGAGGCCCCTTGCTTATGTTTTGCCCAGGGCCTCAAAAGATCTAATTCCACCTCTGCTCAGATCAAAAAATGGCACATTTTCTCAGTCTTTATGGCATTAATTGCCGTTAGACGGGTCTGTAAAATATGTTTATTCTGTACCGCTCAAAGTATGATTCTTACGGTTGTCCCAAGGTTTAACAGCTTCCTTTTGCTGTAGTCCTGCGTCAGGAAATACGAATAAAAACTGGCCAAGTAAAAAAAAGCCTTTTAAAGATCTTTTTGTGTGTTTTTAACATAAGTGATGGCTCAGATGTGCCGCGGAGTCGTTTTAACGAATGCGCGTGTCAAGCGTTAAAAGTGGTTTTATGAATCACGTTCCTTCTCTTTTCTTTTCCTTCCTCGGAGGTTTTGGAAGAACGGCGTGATGGCTCGCAGCTCTGGCCCTTAATGTCAGGAACTTCGCCTAAATCAACAGTGGCCCTACAGTTCTGGCACGTAGGAAAACCTTAACGATTATAATGGGCCCGTTAAAACGGGAAGCTACCATGTGCTTTGATGGAAGACACACACAGACTGGTGTGTGTGTGTGTCCACCATGAGGGTGACGTTCAGCGCAACGCACCAGTGCACACGTGTGTTTTGAAATATATATTGTTAGCAAAATACCCCTGATTGTGGATAGTTTTGAATGAAACTCTGAAAGTAATTGTTGGATCTACATTTATAAAAGGTGAATGCTTGGAGTCAATCCCATTCAAGATGGCCACCGCACTTAAGATAAACTAGCAAACACAAAAATGGCTACGGCTAAGCTAACTTTACAGATATTGAGTTCACTTTTGGTGTGGTGGTAGCTGAGGCTGATCCCCAAAACATATTCTGAGCATGAACTGATCGAGTAAGTTCTGCTTTAATTACCTTGTCATTAACCACTGAAGTCGACTATATGTGTCTGTTAGCAAAACATCTCATGAACCACTGGATGGGCTTTAATTAAACTTTAAGAGACCAATACTTGATAGACATCTACACCTGATTCAGTTTTGGAATTGACCCAATTCAAGATGGCCGCCACAGCCAACTAAACTTATAAAACCTAGAAATGGCTACAGCTCAGCGCATTTTGCAGATATTAAGTTCAAATTTGGTGTGGTAGTAGCTGAGAGTCATTCACAGCAAATATTTTAGCTCAACATATACTGTACTGTAGTGTAATATTTTATTACCGTATTTTTCGGAGTATAGGTCGCACCCTTTTATAATTTTTTCATGGCCTGCGACCTACTCAGGTGCGACCTATATATGGCTTTTTATAAAATAAGCTGATTTGTAATCATTTATTAACAAAAATTAAACTGAGACACACTCTTACAATAATGTCAGCTAACAAATATATTTTTTAGGTGTTTATCCTGCTAAAATTATTCATTTATTAAAGAAAAGTTCAGCTCAGACACATATTTGCTATAATTTTTTATCAAACAATTGTTTTTAAGTGTTAATCTTCTTAAAAGCCTTGCTGTGTGCTCCTGTGGCAGACATTTGCAGCAGAGCTAAACACGGTCTATTTTGACGTAGGTGCGACCTATACTCATGTGCGACCTATACTCCAAAAAATACGGTACTAAAAAAAAAACTCAATATGTTGGCATCAACCTTACCTGTCTGTTAGCAAAATATCAGATGATTCAACTATCAAATCTTAAGGAAACCCTCAGCGAGTAATCACTGGATGTGATTCTACAACTGATTATCCTTTGGAGTCACCTCACTTTAAAATGACCGCCACAACCAACCGATATGAGCCAACACGAAAACGGCTATATCTCAGTCAGTTTTAAAGATACGGAGCTGTAGATTGATGCGGTAGTAGCTGAGAGTCATTCTTAAGTGGGACTCTGAGTGATAACACATGTGATCTTGTCTGAGGTCAGTTACGAGGTCTGACCGAAACAGCGAGAACGATTTAAGAGTGCCGTTTACGTCTGTGGGTTCATCGGATCGATCCACGTTCAATGACATCGTCATTTGGAGCGTTTTGCTTCCACAGAATCAGCTGCATCAGAGAAAACGTGGAAACTCTGACCCGCACCAGTCTGATTATGATGACTTTCCAGTGAAAGGGAAAAAAATTGGTGCATAAAAAAAACATACAAAAACAGATTTTTCTCTCTTAAATTTAAACTCAAACTGATTGCTTAAATGTTTTAGCTAGACGAGCTTTTGGCTCTTTTTTGCTGTAATTTAAGTTTCCCGCTTACCTGAAGGCCTCTTGGATCATCAGGTGAATAATGCGGTGATAATGATTTGGCCTGCATCTCTTAGCAAAATATATCATAAACCAGTGGAGGGATTATAACTGAACTTTCAGAAAGTACTCTTTGGTTGTTCATCTACACTGGACTCATTTTTGGAGCTCTCTCTCTCACACACACCTGTTTGTCTTTTTATCTTTATGAGGACTTTGCATTGACTTCCATTCATTTTTCATTCATTTCTATAGCTTAACTCTGACCCTTACCCTAAACCTAACCATTACTGGTACATAAATAACCCATCTTCAATTCATACCTTAGTCCTAAACCTAACCCTTAACCTTGATCCTTGTGAGGACCGGGCTTTTGTCCCCACAAAGAGCAGCTGGTCCTCACAATGCACTGACTGATTACAAGAGTGTAGATGTCCCTTTGTTCACATTATTTTCAGGGGTACCATCATTTCTGTCCAGACCCGTTTCATGAATTTGTTTATTTTTTAAATAATTCTGTTGAAGCATGGTTGAAACGCAATGTCTGACTTTCATTTGTTCATTTTCATAGTTTTTGTTTATTACTACTTTCGTCAGATTCAAGTTATTTCTGTGACCATTGTGGGGTTTTTCTTTCATTAACCGAGGGGTACCAACAATTTTGTTCTTGTGTGTACATGTTGAAAAATGGGCCTCCTAAAGCAACATAAACAAGCAAGCACACACACCCACACGTTCTTGTAAACATACTTTTTGGGGACTTTGCGCCGACATATTCATTTTCTACAGCCTAACCCTGACCCTTTTCCTAAACCTAACCATTAATAGTACATGCCTAGTACTAGTAACGGTAAACTAGTACTAGGCAACTACTAGTAAACCTAACCCCACAACGAGATGTCGACTTATGGGCACCTGGCTTTGGTCCCCAGTGCCACAATGTAAACTGAAACAAAAACGCACACACACCCATACACACGTTCTTGTAAACGTACTTTTGGGGACTTTGCATTGACGTTCATTTTCTATAGCCTAACCCTGACCCTTTTCCTAAACCTAACCATTACTAGTACATACCTAGTACTAGTAATAGTAAACTAGTACTAGGCAACTACTAGCAAACCTAATTCCTAACCCCCCCAACGAGACTCCTCCTTATGGGGACCTGGCTTTGGTCCCCACAATGTAGGCTTTTTGTAAAATTGGTCCCCACAGTGTTTAACCTGAAACAAAAATGCACGCCTGAAACAAAAACGCACGCACACACACACACACACACTTGATGAACCTGCCCCAGGCCGTACACTTGGCGGGTCGTCAGCCTCGTCCTGCCGTGGGCCTGGCTGGAGCCTTCGTTCCTGGACGTTTCTTCAGCTCGTCCTGTCTGTTGCCACAGCCGAGGTCCTGCCGGTCCAGAATGTGGACTCTGAAGTCCAGCACGTTGTTTAGAACAGGAGGTTCAGTGTGAACCCTGATTTGTGGGAGGACACGAACAGTAAGTATGAGCTGGACTCGTTTTCTCCGTCTAATCTCTAAGCTCGTGGTCATTTCCTTTTTGGAACAGCTGTAGTGAAACGCTGTAACGTGTGAATGCTGATTCAAGATTCATTTTGTTGACATTTTCATGTTTTCACATTTTGCCTACCGGTAATACTTTTTGCCACTTTAGCTGTTCAAATAGCACAATGTTCAGCTCAATCACGAGGCGAGAACTGTTTTTTTTTTTTATATATATTATTTTTTTCACTTTTAAATCCTTTTGTAAAATACTTTCAACCCTTTTTTTTTTTAAATAGCCTTTTTAGCTTCTAGACTAGCCTTTTGCTAACGATCTTTTAGCTGGCTTTTTGCTCCATTTAGCTTTTAGTTATCCTCTTGCTACTTTTCACTACTAGCAGACCATTTAATACTTTTTACGTGCTTTTATTTATTTTGAGACAACTACTTTTTTACTTTCAGCTTGCCCTTGGTACTTTTGACTTTTAGCCAACTGTTTTATTAAGTGTAGCTTTTAACTGACATTTAGTTACGTTTAACTCTTAGTTAATCACTACTTTTAGCAAGCCTTTAGCTATTTTTAAGTTGCTTTTTCCCTATTTGAGCAGCTTTTACTGCTACTACTTTTAACTTGCTTCATCCATCCATCCATCCAGCTACCAATCAACCTAACATGCATGTTTTTGGTCTGTGGGAGGAAAATGGAGTACCAGGAGAAAACTCACATGGACGAAGAGAACATAAAAAATCCACCCATCCAGAAAGTTGCCCGACCAGGATTTTATCTGACGACCTCCTCACTGAGACGGCAGCTCTGCCAACTGAGCCACTGTGCTGCCTAACTAGCATTCAGCTATTTTTAATAACATATTGGTACCTTTAGCTACTTTTTACGTAATAAGTTAACAATTTGAAAATGTTCAATTTTAGCTGACATTTTGTTACTTTTAGTTTCTAGCATGCCTTTCAATACGTTTAGCTAGCCTTTCCATAATTTTAGCTAGCTTTTCAATACGTTTAGCTAGCCTTTCCATAATTTTAGCGATCCTTTTGACACTTTTAGTTAACCTTTCTATAATTTTAGCTATAGCCTTTCCATAATTTTAGGGATCCTTTTGATGCTTTTAGCTAGCTTTTACATAATTTTAGCGATCCTTTTGATACTTTTAGCTAGCCTTTCCATAATTTTAGCGATCCTTTTGATACCTTTAGCTACCTTTTACACAAGTTAACAATTTGAAAATGTTCAATTTTAGCTGACATTTTGTTACTTTTAGTTTCTAGCATGCCTTTCAATACGTTTAGCTAGCCTTTCCATAATTTTAGCTAGCTTTTCAATACGTTTTGCTAGCCTTTCCATAATTTTAGCGATCCTTTTGACACTTTTAGTTAGCCTTTCTATAATTTTAGCTATAGCCTTTCCATAATTTTAGCGATCCCTTTGATGCTTTTATCTTCTACATAATTTTAGCTATCCTTTTGATACTTTTAGCTAGCCTTTCCATAATTTTAGCAATCCTTTTGATACCTTTAGCTACCTTTTACACAAGTTAACAATTTGAAAATGTTCAATTTTAGCTGACATTTTGTTACTTTTAGTTTCTAGCATGCCTTTCAATATGTTTAGCTAGCCTTTCCATAGTTTTAGCTAGCTTTTCAATACGTTTTGCTAGCCTTTCCATAATTTTAGCGATCCTTTTGACACTTTTAGTTAGCCTTTCTATAATTTTAGCTATAGCCTTTCCATAATGTTAGCGATCCTTTTGATGCTTTTAGCTAGCTTTTACATAATTTTAGCAATCCTTTTGATACTTTTAGCTAGCCTTTCCATAATTTTAGCGATCCTTTTGATACCTTTAGCTACCTTTTACATAAGTTAACAATTTGAAAATGTTCAATTTTAGCTGACATGTTGTTACTTTTAGTTTCTAGCATGCCTTTCAATACGTTTAGCTAGCTTTTCCATAATTTTAGCTAGCTTTTCAATACGTTTTGCTAGCTAGCTTTTCAATACATTTTGCTAGCCTTTCCATAATTTTAGCTATCCTTTTGATACTTTTAGTTAGCCTTTCCATAATGTTAGCTATAGCCTTTCCATAATTTTAGCAATCCTTTTAGCTAGCTTTTACATAATTTTAACGATCCTTTTGATACTTTTAGCTAGCCTTTCCATAATTTTAGCGATCCTTTTGATACCTTTAGCTACCTTTTACATAAGTTAACAATTTGAAAATGTTCAATTTTAGCTGACATTTTGTTACTTTTAGTTTCTAGCATGCCTTTCGATACTTTTAGCTAGCTTTTCAATACGTGGTTTTGCTAGCCTTTCCATAATTTTAACGATCCCTTTTAGCTAGCCTTTCCATAATTTTAACGATCCTTTTAGCAGCTTTTAATTATTTTAGCTATAGCATTTCCATACTTTTAACTAGCCTTTCAATACTTTTAGTGAGCCTTTCGATATGTTTAGCTAGCTTTTCAATACGTTTAGCTAGCCTTTCCATAATTTTAGTGAGCCTTTTGATACTTTTAGCTAGCCTTTCCATAATTTTAGCTAACCTTTCCATATTTTTTGCTAGGCTTTTGATACTTTTAGCAAGACTTGTCATCATTTTTGCTAGCCTTTCCATAATTTTAGCTAGCCATTCTATCCTTTCCATAATTTTTTAGCTAGTATTTATGCTCATTTTCTATTTCAGCTGACATTTTGTTACTTTTAACTTATAGCACCCTTTTTGATTTTAGCTAGCCTTTTGATACTTTTAGTTAGCCTTTTACCTGTTAAATTTTTAGCTGACATGTTACTTTTTGCTTCTATCAAACCTTTTAATAGTAGCAACATTTTGATACAAGTGGTATGGTATTAGCTAGCATTTTGCTACTTTTCGCTTCTAACGAGCCATATTTTTTTTTTGCTGCTACTTTAAAGCTACAGTCTGCAGTTCTGTAGTGCAGTCTGTAAGTTGTCTAAAAATATATTTTTAACATATTTCTTCACTCTGTCACTATCTCCTGACAAACTTATGTTAGACAAAGTAATCTCTGAAAAAACTATAGTCCCCTAGCCTGGTTAAAACCAGACCCTTGTCCTTCACTTCGCTTCGTACTAGGGTCTGGGACTTCTCCCATAGATGAGGATTTCTCCGGTATATTTTTGACCGGACCAATCAGAGAACAGAAAGCGGAGTTTTGAACGACGTCGACTGACGTCGTCAGTTTGCCCTGCTTAAAATGGCTGCCGGCACGAAGGAATTTTCAAGAAAACAAGGTAAAAAACTATTATTTCTTTGCTGAGAAAAAATATATTTCTTAGCTGACGTTATATCAGAAGGGTTCCTGAGCTTAACAGTTCCTAAATCAATTCACGAAATGGTCAAATCTGCTGGATTTAAATTGTTTCGGTTTGACATTTTCCAAACAGCCTCGGGTGCGCTACGAAAATAAATTATAAAAAATCGAATTTTATCTCAAATGTTTCATCCAGGCCAACAGTCAGTAAATTAGAGCCATATAATTACACACTGGTAGCAGAAAAAATATCCACCGAGTGGTTTCTGAGCTATTTATCTGAATAGTTAGCCTGGACCTCGCCAGGCTAACTGGACTGGACAGGCTAACGTGACGTATGTTGCAGCTCCGCACAACATACGTCACGGCCAATGGCACGGCAAACGTTAACGATTGGGTAACCTCAGCAGAGGCCACGCCTCCAGCAAGAATCGGTTCTCTATGGAGAAAGTCCAGACCCTAGTACGAAGTGAAGTGAAGGACAAGGGTCTGGTTTTAACCAGGCTAATAGTCCCCTTGCTTCTCTAAAAGCATTTCTAAAAAGCCACAGTGACCCGCCGTTAACCAGCCAATAAAAACAGAGTTTTTAACCAGCCAATAAAAACAGAGCTTCTCACTTCTCACGCTCCTAACCCACGCCCCCCTGTCCCAGCCCCCGCGGCCGCGCAGGTTCTCGTTCAAAGTATTGCAAAGCGATGCAAAACTGTTTTGTATGTGACACAAATGTATTAAATTCCCCTTCTTCATCCCTGATCTGGACTTTTCTTTTGTTTTGCCAAAAGTCAAGTGATCGCTTCCTCCTCCACTGATCCATGACTGAAACATTGAGGAAATGAATGAATTTGTCACGAGCGAATTAAACTCATGTCCAACGTGGCTGCAAGAGGCTCAGCAGATTTCACGGTGTTCTGGTGTGCTGGACCAGCGCTCCCTGTTTTTATTTTTTAGAACGTTTTATTAACATATAATCACAGAACTTCGCAGCGGCTGACAGGACATGCAGTGGAGGCAGAGCATTCGGAAGCAGCGCTGCAAGAGCAAGGGGAAGGGACCAGAAACGTGTCTCTGTTCAAAATTTTCTTAAGTTCCAGCGTGTTCCAGAAATTACATATTGCACCTTTAAGCTTTCATTCTATACATTTGGCTAGCTTTTTGCTAACAACTCAGTTTCAGCTTTATCAAATTTCAGCAATGATTGTTGTGTATATTTTATATGCGGTTTGTCTTGTTGCTAAAGGACATTGGGTATTATAAATATAACTATAATGTGCAACTCTACAGGATTTTGTAGAAGTGCTATAAACAATGTCATCATCACTGCTGCTATGGAAGATATCGGACGGCAACTTATACTCATGTTTGTCTATCTTTTAGCAAAATATTTTATCAACCACATGACTGATTTACCGTAGATGAAACTCTCACAAAGAGAATATTGGATACCGGTATCTTTCATAAAAAATATATTTTTAAGCTGACACAAACAGGCATAGGCAGTAGCATGTGATAATGTTTCTAGTTATGATTGTGAGTAAATATACTTTCTCTTCAACTGGGAACCAAGAAAGAGTAAAATAAAAATAAACTCAGATGGAAAACTGTATAAAACTTGAACAAACTGTGTCCTCAGTGGGAGTCATCTCACTGGAGTGGATCTTTTCTTTCCCGTTTCTCCATGCTTCTTGCGGTCCTACGGAGATGTTCGGCCCGGTTTTATTTCACATAAACCCCCAACTTCTTCCCAAATCCTGTTTCTACAACCCAGAGGTTCGTCTGCCGACCCTCGTCCCCATGGTAATTAGCTCAAACCTCAGCTAATTAGCCGACCTAAACAAACTCCTCAAAGCAACCAAAGGACAAGCCACCACCTTCCAAAAACACCATCAATGGCAGGGAGAGATTTGTGTGATGGGTTAATGGGAGGATAGTAAAAGAGCTTCAGAGGCGACATTGTTGAGTTCATACCGCGCCGTGACCCCGGACGACGTTTTAAAGAGATGGGTGTTTATCTACCGATTCCCCTGAATGGGTCAAGAAGCACATAAAGAAAGACCGGACGATAAAGGCCCATCAACTTGAGGGTGACCCCTCCTTCCACTCATCCATGGAGGACTAAAAGGACCCCGATGTCCTCCCCGGCCGAGAAACACACGGATCAAGTGTCTTTCTGTACTTGTGTGACGCGTCCCCTCAAGAATGCGAATCCCTTCCTCTGGTCGTTCACTTCCATCTCCCCCCCACCTCCTCTGCTTGCTGACTTCACTCACAGCCGCGGAGCTGTCGCTGGAGGAATCTGGAAAACACCAGTGGGGAATGAGAGGAATTTTCTGCTTCTCGTTTCCTCTTAAACCACCTCCCCTTCTCCCCTCGCTCTCTTTATTTTGGACGCTTCTCTATGCGGCGAGCGAGGCTCTTGAGTTTTCCCGTTTCTGAACGCCGTCCAACAATAACAACCTCTCATAAACAAAAGGAGTTTGTTGATTGGTATGTCCTATCAGTTCGGCTGGCATTGGGCCTTCCAAACCGTCCTCAAAAGTACAGGCTACACGGAGCGTCGTGAGAAATTTAAGGGTTACTGTAAAAAAAACAGCGTGTCTGAAGAACTGTAAACACACGCTTTGGTTCTTTCTTAATCCACCGTCCCGCCAAAAAAAAGGGACTTTGATGGACAAATCTCCTAAAGGGGAAGCTGGTCAATGTCAGGAAACCACAAAAGTACAGGGGAGAAAAAACAGCAAGTTTTGGAATTCTCTGCTTTTACAGCTCCAGTGGTCTCGTAAATGGAGTCTGGATCGAATCGAGTGTTTTTTTTTCAAACAAGTTGACCGTGGTTCTGCCCCCGGTCGGTTCACCAGCCGAGCGCCAATTAAATCCTCTGTCTGAACGTTCGAACTGATGGGTATCGGAAGGACTTTTTTTATTTTGGTTTCCATGTTAGTTAAAGGGTTCAGCACTGATCGTCGTTCTCTGCTGAAAATGTTTTATTTTTATACTCTTGCAGCAACTAAACAAAATAAGATACTAGAAGAAATCTAAAAAGATTGATGTAAAGTATCTTCAGTATTTCAAAGTAATTTCCTACAGGCTGCATACCAGAGAGAAACTTTTGGAAATACAGAGTGCTTCTCTT
>JBBPBX010001925.1:52550-63557 GCA_038048925.1 Garcialebias charrua | reverse complement strand
CAACTTCATACCTAAATTAGCTAAAGTTAACTAGTTTTCGTTGTCGTGTTAAACATTTTTAGCCTCGAAATTAATAATAAACTCGATGTCATAACTTACAGCTACATGAAATAGAGGCTGTAGTAGCAGATTGTGTAAGTTATACATTTATGTAGTGTTAAATACACTTACTGTACTCGTCTTTGTGCATCAGAGGATACACGAATATGGGATAAAATGCAGCAGCCACCGCCGTAATGAAGCCTCCGAAAATCAGCACCGTTTTAATGTTTTTAGACATTTTCTCTGTAGCATCTGAACGCTGTGTTTACTTCCGGTGTTAAAGTTCACAGTCTAAATAAAAAAAACAGGCGAAGTCGAGCTGCTTCGGATTGTCCGGGCTTCCGTAGTGGATGAACTGTCAGAAGATGGGGTGCGTTCCTTTTCAGTCAGCCGGGGAATGACGCAGCTGATACGCCGCAGGATAAAAACGAAGCCACGCCCACCCGGCTTCCCGGTTTGTCAGCCGAGCGGGAAAGGGTGTGCAGCTAGTCACGTGACGAAGCAAAAACAACAACATGTCCAGGAAGTGGAGGCAGGGGAAGTTAAAGAAGACGTTTTTCTGTTTATGGGATACCAAAATGAGATTTTTAGCAGTTTTTGTGTTTATTTTGTGTTTTTGTTCTTATGAAGCGAAAGCGGAGGATCAGCCCATTCAAACTTTCGTGATTCCCCACAGTCATATGGATGTGGGCTGGGTTTACACAATACAGGTTTGTTAAAAGCTTTAATCAAGTTGTGTTCCATCTCTACAACTAACTGACCTGAGCGAAAACAACAAGTGACTATAAATGAGCCAGTTTTACAGACGTCGAGCTAATATTTGGTGTGGTAATAGCTGAGATTCCTTCCTAACTCATTCTGAGCACTAACCTATCTGTTTTTTTATTTTATTTTTTTACTCTGCCGTTAAACTCTTGTTTGTCTGTTAGCAAAATATGTCTCGAACCACTGGACAGGTTTTAATAAAACTTCAAGGTTACATTCTTGAAATGTGCATCTCAATTCAAGATGGCTGCCACAGCCAACACATTAGTGGTTGTAACTCAGTAAGTTTTACAGCGGAGCTACATTTTGGCGTGGTAGTAGCTGAGAGTATTCTTGGGGGAGTGGCGCAGAGGTTAGAGGAGGTGGGTCTGTGATCGGAAGGTCACTGGTTCGACTCCCCAGACCGACGACATCAAAATGTGGGTGAGAAAGGTGAAACTCCCACACCTTTGCCCCACTCTGTGCCCTTGAGCAAGGCCCTTAACCCCTACCATCTGCTTCCCTGAGCACCCTACATGGAAGCTCTCTGCACCACACAGAGCGCTGTGGTAGCTCTGTGGCGACCCCTGAAATGAGCAGCCGAAAGAAGAAGAAAGTAGCCGAGAGTCGTCCCTCACATGTAAGAATGCTGAGTAATCTTGTTTTTCCTGCAGGAGAGCATGCACGCCTACGCAGCCAACGTGTACAGCAGCGTGACCGAGGAGCTGTCAAAGGTCAAAGAGCGCAGGTTCATCGCCGTGGAGCAGGAGTTCTTTCGGCTGTGGTGGGACACCGTAGCTTCCGAGACCCAAAAGAAACAAGTATGAGCTCGTTGTCGCAGCAACGTAATCGAGACCCCGTAGATCTCGAAGAGACGTCGCTCGTCGTCCGAGGAGCTTTCTCAGTTCTACAATTGAGAAAGCTCCTCGGACGAAGAGCGAAACGTCTTCTGTTACAAATAAAGTCCAGTTGTCTTTGTATTGAAAGTTTTTTTAATTAGGCTGCGAGATAAAAGCTTAACTGGTCAACAGTTTCCTTTACAGCTTAATTTACCTCCACCGTGCAGCCTCCACTGTAGAAAAGGGCAGTGCCCCCCCACACACACACACCACACACACACACACACACACACACACACGCATCTTACTTTTCTTTTGGCTGTCTCTGTTGGGATCAGAGGCTCCTGTGAGGATAACAAACATAAACAAACTTTAGGTGAACTGTTTAACCAGCTGATCCAATGGATGAGCACATTTTTACAAGCTTTATCTGTGTGTCACTCTTTAGTGACCGTCATCAGGCTGCGTTCCAGCTTCTTTTAAACATGCTGTGGTGCAGCCTCTCATAAAGTAGAAAAAACTCGACACACCACTGCTCTTAAATTATAGACCTATTTCAAAACTACCTTTTCTGTCAAAAATTTTAGAGAAAGTTGTTTTTAATCAACTCAAGAGGTTTTTAACTGCCAACAGCATTGGTGAAAAATTCCAGTCAGGTTTTAAATCAGGCCACAGCACAGAAACAGCCCTTTTAAGAGTTTTTAACTGTTGAAAACTTGTCATTCAGTCAATGATCGTCTGTAGAGACGCGACTCTCAGACTTGTGTCCGATATTTGTTGTATTTTTTTCATTGTTTCTTTAAGACGTGACTTTTAGATATTGTTCAGTATTTCTTAGAGACATATGATAGGCCTGACCTTATTTTTAAAAAATCCATTGTTTACGTAACATATAGTCATTTTATAATAAAACTAGCTTGCGTAGTTTGAGTAGATTCAAGTTTAAGGTTAGACAGCATGGTACAGTACTGTACTAAATATATACTAGTGTTTAGTGACCTCTTTGCCACAAGTCTTTGGTCACCAGTCTCTTTAAACGTAATTGAAATATTCAGCCACTCTGACGGCTGCACTTCCTCCTCGTCAGGTGTACAACTGGCATTCGTCTTTTTCCTCCTTCTGAGCTACAGGATCCACTAAATTGGTGGCAAAACGGGCAAAGTCAAAAGAAAATCGTGCTCTCTGTAAATAAAATGTAAAGAAATGAGACAGAGTTTAAGATGCTTGCATTATGTAACCTTAAAATTGAATTCTGTGCTTGACAGCAGATATTTTGAGATACTGAAAGCAACTGAAAATCTTAACAACAATGACGACAACTATAGCCTTTTGGTTTGGGGCTCATCTTATTTTGAACCCATTCCACCCTGCAGAAAACTGGTTCATAGATTTAGTTCAGCATATATCTTTATTTATCTTTGCTCAGTTTAAAATAAGGTTTTTATAATTTTTTTATAATTATAATTTAATAAAGTTCATATTTATTTGATATATTTCAATTTGTAAATGTAAATAATGAATTAATACACCAAAGTTAGTCATGGAGTTCCTCAGGGTTCAGTGCTTGGACCAATACTCTTTACCTTTATAAATGCTTCCATTAGGTAAAGTTGTTAAACAGCATGGGATGCATTTTCATTGTTATGCTGATGATACACTGTTATATTTGTCCATGAATCCTAATGAATCCAATCAGCTACTTGGACTACAACATGTCTTAAAGACATAAAAACCCTTAGGACCCTTAATTTTACTGAATTGAATTAAAATAAGAGTCACGTTGTCTTTGCTGGATCTTAAAACTCTTAGCTACTCATCCCCTGCTGAAACTCACTTCACTTTAACAACTTTCAGCCGGACTTCCTCCTTTAATTTTGGTCTCCGCGTGTGTGAATTCTAGGTGCGACAGCTTGTGCAAGAAGGTCGTCTCGAGTTTATTATCGGGGGCCAAGTGATGCACGACGAGGCCGTAACGGACCTGGACGATCAGATCTTGCAGTTGACGGGTAATCCAACACTTCTTTTTAAAATCTCCTCCAGTACTCCTAGTGCCGGTGCAAGGTACAAAACGTATCAGTTCTGTTGTTTCAGAGGGCCACGGGTTTCTGTACGAGACGTTCGGGGCGCGCCCTCAGTTCTCCTGGCACGTGGATCCGTTTGGAGCATCTTCCACCACGCCGGTCCTGTTCGCCATGGCGGGGTTCAACGCACACCTCATCTCGCGCATCGACTACGACCTCAAAGACAGCATGCAGAAAAACAAGGTCAAGGCTGTTCACCTTAACAGTAGAGCTTGTTTGATCAACAATTACTTCAGCTATGAAAACAAGACTGTTTAGTTCTTGTGATAAAAAAAAATATTAACACGGAGATAGGCCTGTCACAATAACAAATTTTGCTGGGGGGATTAATTGTTTCAGAAATTATTGCGAATTTGCGATAAACGATAATATTGTTTAAAATCAACAATAATTAATTGTCAAATTTTAGAAGAAATTTAGATTTGTTTGGAGTGTAGTACCTTTTTTTAACCACCTGATGGCAGCATAAGACCATTTGAACTAGTATTACGGTAACTAGTATTTGGTTCAAGACCACCTAACCCGAGACCAAGTCAAGACCAGAGTTTACCGAGACAAGACCAAGACTTTTAGGGTCCGAGACCAAGTCGAGACCAAGACTTCAAATAAAATAAATAAAATGTAAAATTTTATTATAAAATATTTTTATATTAATGAATTCATCAGCTTTTATAAATTTCCAAAGCTACATAAAGAAATCAGACTTTCAGTGGCCTAACTTCATGCGATTCAACAATAAAATTACACAACTGTTAAATTGGAAGCGGTTTCATCACGTCAGACCTTAAAAATCTGGCAAAACACTCTTCATAAGTCCAAACTCAAGACCATATAGTTGCATTACTATTAGTATTATAAGTATATTATTTGTGATTTAAATAGGCACATTTTATAACTGATGATATGGCAGACACCGTCTCCCACGCCCAGACAATCACTTCTCATTTTCATGGAGTGACCAGTGTTGCCAGATAGAGTCGAGGTTTTCCAGTCCAAAAATCTGTTAAAAACTGCCACATCACACAAAAATCCACCCGATCAATATATTGTTACAGTATATTTAAATAAATAAAATAAAAATGTCACATTTTTATCATATGTGTATGTTCCCATACTTGACAGACGAAATTGGTCTCTGCATTTAACCCAACCACCACCAGGTGGTGCAGTGAGCAGCCGTAGTCAGCGCATTTACTGTTTGAACATGAACATACATCAGTACAAGCCAAGGTAATTTAACAATATGTGGCAAAACAACAACCCAACAAAAATCTTCCCAGAGTTCCCAGCAAAATCAGAATGAAAACCGCCCAACTGGCAGCAAACCACCCAATCTGGCCACACTAGGAGTGATGCGTGCGAGTGGGCGCGACAGCAGTAACAAAAATGTATTTAGCTATGAGTCACGTTATCAACTGGATTTGAATCGGTACGTTTTGCTTCCAGTAAAAACAAAGATGTTGACAAACTGAACCACAGCTCTTGTAACTGCCCCCACCCCGATACCTGGCACAGGGGTTGGAGTTTGTATCCAAGCTGATCTTGCACAGTTAACTGGGGATAGATTGGGGCACCTGGCTGACCACAGGAAGTCTTCAATGTGACGCAGGCAGACCATAGACAATCATGTTGTGCATGGACAGTGTTGTCTTGTTGACAGTCTGCACCATGGAACTGTCTCAGGAGGGGTAAAACACATGAATGTGTCATCAGGGTGCACTAAATAACTACCAGAGGTGACCTGGAGTCAGACCCTTGGCTTTCCTGGTGTGCCTCCATAACATTGACAAGACTGGCCCTCCTTCCTTGGCGCCATCATACTTGAGCACAATGGTCATCAGTGGCGATGCAGAACTGATCCTAGTCAAGATCCAATATGTGATAAACACTGTTTTATGAAGAGTCCAACGCCTGGCACAGATCTCATGCTTGGTTCACAATATGACAGTCCTCTCCTGGTGCGGTCTGTCCTGGTTGACTGGAACAGAATCCGCCCCTGGACAACCTCGGTCAAGTTCTAGTATTGTTAATGTGTCTACAATACACTCTGTATTTTAAGTTACTACTGCCTGATAACACCATCACTCCACTCCTCATGTCACCACTCTTCCTTTGGTAGTCTGTTCTAGTCGTGTCCATTTTTTTGCAAATCAAATCATTTATGGAGGCTCACATTGATCCTCGTCTCCTGGGGTGCTTTACTGTTTTCTGTCATTGTTTTATATAGAAACTGCAGTTTGTGTGGCGAGGCTCTCCCTCTTTGAGAGCCCAGCAAGAGATCTTCACTCACACCATGGACCAGTTCAGCTACTGCGCTCCGTCACACCTGCCGTTCTCCAACAGGTCGTTTACCTTTACGTTTGTCGCGCCCATGTTCGTCCATTAATTGGACATTTAACTGAGTGGGTTTCGATTTATAATCAACTGGAGAAAGTCGAGCCACTTTTATTTAATCTAAACTCATGCAAGAAGTCAATTTAACTAGAGAAATTGCATTTCCTGTGAAAATGCAGCACAAATGCTTATTGCGGAAGGATTTTTTGCTGAAAGCTGCTGAAGAAGCTGAAACCAGCGGAAAAGGCTTTGTCTCTGTTAATGTGAGTTGAATTGGAACAGCTGACATTTACCGTATTTTCTGGAATATAGGTTGCACCTGAATATAGGTCGCATTGTCCAATTATTGCCAAAGAATTGGAAAAATCCATATATAGGTCGCACCTGAATATAGGTCGCACCTACGTCAAAATGTGGACCATGTTTAGCTCTGCTGTAAATGTCTCTTCCATAGGAGCGCACAGCAAGGCTTTTAAGAAGATTAACACTTAAAACACTTATTTGTTTGATAAAAATTATAGCAAATATGTGTCTGAACTGAACTTTTCTTTAATAAATGAAAAACTTAGCAGGATAAACACCTAAAAAAAACATTTGTTAGCTGACATTATTGTAAGGGTGTGTCTCAGTTTAATTTTTGTTAATAAATGATTACAAATCAGCTTATTTTATAAAAAGCCATAAATAGGTCGCACCTGAATATAGGTCGCAGGGCATGCAAAAATGATTAAAAAAAAAGCCGCGACCTATATTCCGGAAATTACGGTACTGAGAGCAGGAAAATGAAAGAAGAAATTTGTAGAAAAAGCTAGAGCAGAAATGTAGGAGAATATCAGTAGAAGCTGAAATGAGCAGAGAGGTGGATCAAAAAAGTCTTAAATTAGCAACAAAAATAAATAAACAAGGAAGCTGAAGTGAGCAAGAAAAGAGTATCTGAAAATGCTTAAAGTGCGACTAAACCCCTGTGGATCGGTAACTCCTCCTTCCAAAATCTCCCTGAAAATGGGCGTGTCGAGAGACAAGGAAGGGTGGAGGTAGAGTTGTGCTTTTGTTCACGCCTCCACCTGCAACAACCTAAAACAAATTAAACCTCTAGCCAACAACATACACCAAGCAACAACAAAGAATAAACATGTAGATGTATTTATCTATTCCACCCATTCCATCCAAAACCAAAGGCCTAAAACAATGAAAATGAAAATAAAAATAAAACCGCTTGTCAGGAGTGAAATGCAGCACTTCCATATAAGGTATGCACTTCTCATCTCTGCAGGGGATTGGCTCTGCTTGAACCACCTGTGTGACATCACACATGAGCAGACATGTCACACATGAGCAGACATGTCACACATGAGCGTTTGCACAAATAAGAAAATTAAGGTGTAATCCACCAGTTCAACCCATAGAACTACCGTAAACACATTTTTAGACCAAATATTGCCAAATATTGCCAATTTACACAGATATGCACAATTATGTGAGAATAAACACAGCCATAGTGCTAGATAACATTTTAAACACATTCTAGGGAGTTTATCAGCTAAAAAAAGTTAATTTTGGGTTTAGTCGCACTTTAAAGAAATGCTCAAATTTGTAGAAAGAGGTGAAAAGGAGCATTAAAAAGTTGAAATTATTAGAAGCACAAAAGGCCACGGGGGGGGGGACGGACGGACGTAGCAAAAACCATCAGAAATAGGGTTAATATTACAGAAAAATACTTTAAAAAAAACAGAAAAAAAGGATGAATTTAGCAGAAAGAAGCTGAAAGGAGCTGAAGCAAGCTAAAATTAGCCCAAAGAAACTGAAAACAGTTTCCAAACAGCACAAAGAGTTTAAAGGACATGAAGTCAAGTCATCTTTATTTCTAGAGCACAGTTAAAACAGATGAACTGTTATCAAGGTGCTTTACAACAACATCAAAGAGATTTAAAAAAAAAATTACAGAAACAGTAACACACACTAATGGTAAAACTATGAAATTAACAGCAGTAAAAATATAATTAAAATGTGTAAGAACAGCAATAAAATGAAAAAAAAAACACAGGACAAAATATATACACTAAGTCAGCTCACACAGTATGAAATACCAGAGAGAACAGATGGGGTTTTAGCAGGGATTTGAACAGATAAAGGGAGGTGGCCTGTCTAAGGTTGGGGGGCAGGTTGTTCCAGAGTTTGGGGCCGATGACCAAAAACGCCAGATCTCCTCGGAGCTTTAGTCGTGTTTTTGGAACAGCCAAAAGCAGCTCATCGGATGATCTCAGGGCCCGAGAGGGAACATATGGTTCCAGCAGCTCAAAGAGGTAGAGGGGAGCGAGGCCATTTGGGCATTTATAGGTCAACAGCAGAATTTAAAGTCGACTCTAGTTCGCACAGGGAGCCAGTGAAGGGAGGACAGAACTGGTGTAATGTGCTCAGACCTACGTGTACCGGTTAAAAGCCGAGCTGCTGCATTTTGGACGAGCTGGAGACGTGAGATGGAGGCCTGGCTGATCCCAGCATACAGTGCATGAAGAGACCTCCATTCATTTTGAATAAGAAAAACATGGCTGAGGAAAGGGGCGGCACGGTGGCACAGTTGTTAGAGCTGCTGCCTCTCTGCGAGAAGGTCACCGGATCAAATCCCGGTCCAGGACATTTCTGGGTAGAGTTTGCATGTGCTCTCTGTGCATGCGTGGGTTTTCTCCGGGTACTCCGGTTTCCTCCCACAAACCAAAAACCTGTATCTTAGTCTGATTGGTAACTCTAAATTGTCCCTAGGTGTGAGTGAGAGAGTGAATGTTCATTTGTCTCTTATGTGTCCCTGTGATGGACTGGAGACCTGTCCAGGGTGTCCCCCGCCTCTCGCACTGCGACACCCACGACCTGAAAAGGAAGAAGTGGGTAAAGATGAATGGATGCAAGGATGGCCGAGCAAAGCTAAATATCTCCAAAAGAAAAGAAAAAAATCACAAAAGTCACAGCAGGAATGGGCTGAACACTTTGGTACGTGAATTATCGAAACCAAACAATAATTGCGAGTTGCGTGCCAAAAACTTACAGAAGAAAAATGCTTTAGAAACATTCAGAACAAGCGCTCAATACAAGGAGAATATCAGATTGTTGTTCTGATTTTATCATGTCCTGGATAACTGAGAATCTTCACCACCAGCATTTAGAAACATTCACACGTTCAAATGTGCCAAAAAAAATCAGTGTCAGAAATCTCTAGACGTTAAATTGTACTTTATTTCACTTAATCCTGGTTATGTGTTTAAAAATAACCAAAGCTTTTCTGTTGAAACAGACATTAAGAACAAATGTTTCTTCCACTGTAGTTCTGGTTTCTATTGGAATGGAATTGCTTTGTTCCCCGACCCTCCTAAAGATGGAGTCTACCCTAACATGAGCCTCCCCGTCACCAAGGAGACCATACAGCCATACGCCAAGACCATGGTGGAGAACATCAAGCAGAGGGCTGCATGGTTCAGAACGAGCCACGTTCTCTGGCCTTGGGTCAGTAAATGCAGCACGTTTGGGCCTTCTCGGCAGGGCAATTTTAGACTTTTACCAGGAAGCTTTCTTACTCGGTGCGCTTGTCGGTTCGTTGTGTTTCAGGGTTGTGACAAACAGTTCTACAACTCATCGGTGCAATTCGCCAACATGGATCCTCTGATGAAGTACATCAACCAGAACAGCAAAGAGTTTGGAGTTACCATCCAGTACGCCACTCTGAATGAATACTTCCAATCCGTTTACCAAACCAATCTTACCTGGGACGTCCGTGGGAGTGAAGACTTTCTACCATATTCCACGGGTGAGACAACACAAAAACTAAGAAGGGAACAACGGTCACACATACATGCGTTTCTTTTTGTAGTGAATAATTCCAAGATTGCTATGTTTCCTAGAACCATACCAAGCCTGGACTGGGTTTTACGCCTCCAGAAATGTCCTGAAAGGAGTGGCGAGGCGAGCCAGTTCCCTGCTGCACGCAGCAGAGACTCTTTTCACTCGATACCGAATCAGTTTCCCAGATGGACCTGTGGCTAAAGACTGGGCCCTGGACAAACTTCGAGCTCTACGCTGGGCCGTCTCTGAGGTGATCCATCTTCACGGTCAACCTGTGCATGTAACGCGCAATGAAAACTCCACTGCTTCGCCAAAGAAAAAAGGTCACAGCTTAGCTTAGCTTTGATTACGGCACATATTTACCGTGGCGTCATTTCCACAAGCTTCTACATTGTTACATTCATTTCTGCCCAGAGTTGCATTCGTTTTGCGCCAAGACCTTGTATTGACAATGGGAGATTCGGACCACTTGCAAAGCCTTCTCCAGCACATCCCAAAGATTCTCAATGGGGTTCAGGTCTGGACCCTGTGGTGGCCAGTAGGGGTGGGCGATGTGGCTCAAAAATTATATCGTGATATTTCAGAGCATTATCACGATAATGATAAATTTCGTGATATAACAAAAAAAAAAATCAAATTTATTTATTTGACTAAATTAACTTAACATGTTGCTTTGCAGTATTATATATATAAAAATTAAAAAAACAACAAGGGGTAATTTTACTGAAATTACTTTATTTAGTAAAGTATTCAGTCTCCAAGTATAAAAAAAATAAAATAAAAATGATCTGTTATTTAGATTGAAAAAGTCTGTTATCTATTCATGTAGGAATTATTCTGAAAAAGTCTGTTATCTATTCATGCAGGAATTATTCTTTTTTTTAAAAAACTGATCTGTCTCTGCACACCCTGATGCATGCTCAATAATCCAGGTAGAAAAATCTAAAAAAGCTATGTCTGGTCCAGAGGACCAGACTTAGCTTTTTTAGATGATCTGTCTCTGATTACCTGACTCTTGGTCCGTGGAGCCGCGCGTGTTTGTAAAGACGGTTTAGAGCGGGGGAGACACACAGCACCGACTGCTCAGAGCGGGGGGAGGGGGAGGCATTTGAGCTCTCTCTACCTGCAGTTTAAAA
>JBBPBX010001925.1:36730-50632 GCA_038048925.1 Garcialebias charrua | reverse complement strand
TTGTGTTTTTCCAATCCAATACTTTTAATTTTACTGGAGCATTTTGAGTTTGTTTATGTTCGAATACAATCAGGAACTCAGTTTCATACCTCTAACCAGGAATCAGAGCAAAAGCAAGATAAAATATAACTTTTCTTTACCTCTTCAAATATTCCCCATATCTTTGAAAGCAACTTTGTTGTGAACTGAAAAGAAACAATGCAGTTTTTGTTGTTAGACTTCAAAACCTTCAAAAATAGTTTTGAATGTGTTACAGGGAAGCCAACTTTTAGTTTGCTTATTGTTATTCTTAAAGTCCCATCTACACTACTCGAGATATAGTTTTACATTTATATATTTTTAGTTTGTTTATAAAACAATGGGCCTCATGCACAAACCGTTCGTACGCACAGATTTGTGCTTAAACTGTGCTTACGAGTGATTTAGGAGCATATGTGGCATTCAACAATGTTCACGTATCCTACGATTTTTTTCAGATACGAACAAAATCTACGTGTGGTCCGGACCTGTCGTATATTTTACGAGCGGTCCGTCTGCTGTCATCCAGACAGCATTACTCCACAAATAACTTCATATTTCGTTATTTAGGAAATGTTTAGAGTTTAAAAAAGTAACGCACCACAATTGTTTTTGACAATAGGTTCTGTTTGAAGTCGAATTATAATTTTAAATGTAATAATGACTAACGGATTAAAGTATTTAAATGAAAATCAATTTGTTATCAATGCCGTTTTCTAACACTACAATATTAATATGAAGATCTCAAACTGAAATCAACTTAAACCATGAATTAATTTAAGTTTAATTTGCCGCGGTATCGCAGACTTCGGTAAGCCAGACTTTACACAGACTTCCTCCAGCTGCTGTCATAGCTCTGATGTGGCTCAGTCAGTAGAGCACTGCGTCGCAGTTCCGAAGGTCATGGGATCGCCTCCCGTGGGAGGACAACGTTTTTTTTTTTTTTTTAATTCATTCCAGATTTAAAAAACACAAGAAAACTATTTACAATACAACAAGAAATAAAGCATAAAGCCTTTTTAATTTGGAATGAATAAATAATCTAAAGTAAGAAGGAAAAAAAAAGAATCATACCTTGTGGGACTCGATCCCACGAGGTGTAGAAAAAAGGTTAGGAACAGCTAACAGTGCAATGCTTTAACCAGTAAGCCACCAGTACGCATGCATGTTTCGAGATCCACATTTATTATAAACAAACTTTCTTTGGTTTTAGCTGGTCATTTACTTCCATGAGTGACGCTGCTAATAAGGACAGATTTTCTTTTCTTGTCCTCAGAGACCACAGAACTTCATCCTCCGCACCGGTAGAGTTCTTCTTTTTTACTTTTCGCTGTCATTTTATGAACGTACACGTTCTGCCTCTGAGGCAGGAAACGTAGCCTTATATGGCGTTTTGAGGGGTGGGAATTATGTAAATAAGCTCACGCGTGCACGCGCAGCTGTTTAGAACAGGTGAGATTCATCAACTTTAAGCAGCCCGTTTACACGCTTTTCCTGTGGATAGAAGAGTTTGTTGGATCTGACGTGGCATGTTCGTACGAACACTTCGTACGAACAAAAGTAGGAGACATTTAGGATAAGAATACGAACTGTTTCGTGCATGAGGGCCAATCTTTGTCCAGACGTTTCTAACAGAAATGCTGAAATACCCATGCCACATCACTAGGTGGCGATAACGTCCACATTAATGAAAAGAACAATATTAAAAGTCAAGAAAGTGTAATGGTGACAGGTTAGTATAAAAAGCCAAATGTAGTAGAATTTATTCATTGTTTTTGTGGGGCACAAAGTGATACGTGTGAAGTAGTTGGCTATGTCATTGTGTCTCATGTTTACACAAATCCACAAATAACTTGAGTTTTTATTTTTTATCTTCACTTTGGCAAGTATTTTTTACAGTCCCTCTGTTTCTCACCAAAAGTGACATTTGGATGTGGCCAAGAGGGCAAAATCAGAAAAAATAAAATACAAAAAATCTTTTAATATTTAGAAACATCCAGAGTCCAGACTTTTTTTTTTTAAGTCTGGATAGAGCCTAGTTTAATTTTATGACAGCAGACTGATTACTTTGTGCATTAAGCCCCATTTTAAAACCACTACAGTTTTCCAAATAATTGTTTAAACACATTTTTTTTCTTCATTAAAAATAAAAGTTAAAAAAAATCATCCTCCTGATTAAAAAATGCACCAGTTAAAAAAAATAAAAAATAAAAAAGCAACCATAAAATAATTGTGTCAGGCCAGTAGATGGCAATAATATCCACATTAAATACTGTAGTCCCTCACTACTTTGCAGTTCATTTTTCGCAGACTCGCTCTATTGCAGTTTTTCAAAATGAGATTGGACATGACACACAATTGACTGATCGATGGATGAGCCGCATGATCAGCATGGACTTTTTAATTTAAAATTAATTATTTAAAATTATTTAGCACCTGCTGCACCTTTGTGCAGCCCACACTGCAGGAGCAACGTCCTTCTGCAGCTCCTCCTCCCTCCTCTCTGATTTTCGTTCTGCTGCAGAGAAGTGGGCGTGGCCCAAAGTGCAGCAAGAGGCAGGGAGCTGAAATCATGACATGCTGTTCTCTTTTAGAGCGTTTACAGTTTAGAAACATTGTTTACAATATTGCAAGAGTGTGGGAAGGGTTTAAAACGCCTTTATATGTATACAGGTAGTCCTCGACTTACGAACGAGTTCCGTTCCTACGGCCGGTTTGTATGTCGAAAATCGCCGTAAGTCGGAAGCACACGAGCCGCCACTTATACACGTACATGTACGTTACTGTACAGTTACCAAGTTACCAAGCACTTCGCCTATCCTAAAAACACATACAGTACATTAATAGCCATAATGAAGGGAAAAAACAGTTAGCATGTCTGTTAGCATGTTAGCTCATTGCACGTCCGAGCTCTGCAGCTTCCAGCTCCTTGACGCGGTCCAAACTGTTTGTAACTGCATGTTGGCTCCATACATTTGGAGCCATAATGAAGGTAAAAAGAGTTACCGGTAATAACTTACTGGGAGCTGGTGAAGCCGTTTCTCTGCGTTAGCATGTTAGCTCCCGGCCGCAGCAGGCATCTCCGCCGCCCGTCGGCTCTGTCTCCCTGGTGGGGCTGGCGTTAGCATGTTAGCTCCGGGTGCCACCAACCGCCAAGCCGTCCGTCCGTGTTTTAGCTTGTTAGCTCCGGGTGCCAACAACATCCAGGCCGCCAATCCGTTCGTCCGCCTGAGACGTCCACAGAGTTCACCGACCGTTTCCAGCTCATTTATCCGAGCGAAGCAATCTCTGATCGGACAGACGGTCTGTCCAAAGCCGGCTGTCGAAGCTGGAGGTAACCGAAGCTGGCGGGCACTGCCGAAAACTGACGGACACTGCCGAAAACTGGCGGAAACTGTTGGAAACTGCGTAAATCAGCTTAATAATAATAATAAAAATAATACTTTATTTATAAAGCCATTTAAAACAACCACAGCTTCAACAAAGTGCAGTACACATGAAATCAAGAACATTTAAACACATAAAAAAATTTTTTTTATTTAATATTTTTATTAATATGATGCATTCGTAACATCGGATTGCCGTAAGTTGAGACCGCCGTAAGTCGAGGACTACCTGTATATAAATACTAAAATAAACTACTACTTGTACTACTATTCCTACTTTGCGGTTTTTCACTTATCATGGGGCTTTAGGGTACAGATCCCCTGTGATAAACGAGGGACTATTGTAAACCAAAAAACAACTGATTGGCTCAAAACTGTTTGTTTTAAATGTATTTTCTTATTTAACATCTGTTCCAGTCATAGTGGGCTCCTATGGACTGGAGGACAAATGGTCAAAGGTCAAGGTTCTATGACTTGACCCTGAATGTGGACAGGATCTAAGTTTTCAGGGGTTTATGTTTAAAAGGTTCTTTTCTTTGAGGGTCTTTTTCTTCCAAAGCTATTTATTCCTGGATCCTTGTGTGGACAAACAGTACCTCCTTTAGGGGTTGGACCAAATCCGGTCCATTTATAGGTTATAACATTTCGCAAATGGTATCAAGGTTTTCTCGTAAGACTTTAAAACAGCTCGATAAACCTGTTAAAAATATTGAGATAACGTGACCACTAAAATTACATGGATGGGTTATTTGAGGTAGAACTTTGGCAACAAAGGAATACATTTCAATAAGATTAGCTCATAGGCGGTTTTATCAGACTTCTCAAAGATTTTTCTAATCCAGGTGTCGATCAGGGTTTGGAGCAACATGTCATAATTTTCAACCCGTTAGCCTGGAACATCACCACCATCGTTAACGTGACCGTAACCTTCCCGAGCGCAGCTGTCTTCGATGACGACGGACAGCCTGTACCTGCGCAGGTAAGCGACTCATCCTGCTTGGAGTGATTTAGTTTGTCTCGTGAACTGGAATAAAACCCGTCTCTGCTGCAGATCCAGAGGTCGGCACAGTCCAACGCAACCTTCGATCTTTTTGTCGTCGTGAAACTGGGCGGCCTTCAGCACAGAAAGTACTTGATTAAGCTCTCGGAGGCTCCGTGTTCCAAGGAGTCCGAGTGTGCGCAGACTTATGAAGCTGCAGGAGTTGCGTTTGAGAGACGCAGTGTGAGGAACTGGGTGAAAAAACAAAGGAAACTTCTGCCTGTTCTGAGCGAATGCTACACACTGATGTTTGACCAAGACACCAACCTCCTGCACAGCATCACTTACCTGTACGTTTTGAAGCCTCCGTCAATTACACACAAACAATTTCTCATTCTTTTAGATTTGATATTTGATATTTCTGGAATTTAACCTTTCTTGTGGTAGTCCGGAGAAAAGGCGAGTAAGGATGACACAGGACTTCTGGGAATACGATGCAAACGGAGATGTAAAAGCAGGTCCCATCTCTGACAACTACATCTTCAGCACCAACGGCTCAGCTGTTAAGGCCTATAAGGCTGTCGAAATGGAAATTATCCCAGGGAAGATCGTTACAGAGGTCCGACAGTACTTCTACAGGTGGGTAGTACTGGATACTGTACATACATACTGTATATCCAGTTTTGTTTAGATGTCTCTGATCTCTTTTGTGAATCGTGAATCGTACTCTTGAACTGATTGTTTTCTAGAGAAGATAACGATAAAGACTACGCATATTCGATCATCACCCGTGTCCCTGAATACTTTGGGACGGGGCCGCAGTGCCACAGACTGGAGCAGACCTACTCGTTGGGTCCTCTCCTTCTCAACACCGAGGTCATCCTCAGGACCAGCTCCTCCCTCAAGAACAACAAGACTCTGTACACTGATGACAATGGCTACCAAATGATGAAGAGGACATACAGGAAATTCTCTAAAAACACTTTAGCGAGGGTGGGTTATTTGAAAAGTTGGGTTTTTATACTTAGCAGTAGCCTGGTTGATACCAGACCCATGTCCTTCACTTCGCTATGGACTAGGGTCTGGCATCTCTGCCATAGACAACGATTTCTCCTGGAGATTTTTGAATGGACCAATCAGAGAACAGGAGGCAGAGTTTTGTTAGTTTAGCCTGACGAGGTCCAGGCTATCAGATAAATTGCTCAGAAACCACTCGGTGGATATTTTTTCTGCCACCAGTGTGTAATTATATGTCTTTAATTTACTGACTGTTGGCCTAGATGAAACATTTGAGATAAAATTCGATTTTTTATCATTTATTTTCGTAGCGCACCCGAGGCTGTTTGGAAAATATCAAACCGAAACTATTTAATATCCAGCAGATTTGACCATTTCGTGAATTGATTTAGGAACTGTTAAGCTCAGGAACACTTCTGATATAACGTCAGCTATGAACTATATTTTTTCTCAGCAGAGAAATAATAGTTTTTTACCTTGTTTTGATGAAAATTCGTTCGTGGCGGCAGCCATTTTGAATGACGACGTCAGTCGACATCGTTCAAAACTCCGCCTTCTGCTCTCTGATTGCTCAGGAACACTTCTGATATAACGTCAGCTATGAAATCTATTTTTTCTCAGCAGAGAAATAATAGTTTTTTACCTTGTTTTATTGAAAATTCCTTCGTGGCGGCAGCCATTTTGAATGACGACGTCAGTCGACGTCGTTCAAAACTCCGCCTTCTGTTCTCTGATTGGTCCGGTCAAAACCTACCGGAGACATCCTTGTGGATGGGAGAAATGCCAGACCCAGCAGTGAAGGGAAATGAGAATTGAGCGGAGCTGCGTAGGAATGGCGAGGGCCAGGCTAACTTAGCAGTAGTAGAAATGTGTCATTATTTTTAAAATACGACGGTTTGCAGAATTACTTCCCGATGGTTCGGGCAGCCTACATCGAGGATGATCTCAGCCGGTTAGTGCTCCTCAGCGACAGAGCTCATGGTGTTTCCAGTCAAGCCAACGGACAGCTAGAGGTACATAAAAATTAAAAAAACCAAAACCCACTTGATTTGAAATTTCTAGCATTTCAACCTGTGCTTATTTTTCTTCCTTAAGGTTATGCTCCATCGACGGCTTTGGAACAACTTGGCGTGGAACCTCGGCTACAACCTGACGCTAAACGACAGCTCTGTTGTTAGGCCCACCCTTTGGATGGCGCTGGGCTCTGTAAGTGAGACCTCGCTGCACCAGAGGGGGGCCATAGAGCTGCAACACAGACCTGTTGTTGTACCTATAGACCAGCCTCGTAAGTACATCCAGTTTTTGGATCTGATACGTCATTACCACTGAAGTTTACATTTGTGTTGGTTTTAAAAGAGCTGCTTTTAACTGGTTTCAGTCCTACTTAACAGAAGCTTTTCTGTCAAACTGGGTGGTTTATTAGCATCAAAAAATTTCCCACATATGTGAGATCCCTCAACGGTTTATTTTTGTCCCCCGTTGCGGACTGAAAAAGGGGAATTTGAAATACCATCCATTTGTTTGTTTGGCCGCCCGTGCATGAGGTAAGCATGATAATTTGAAAAAATCAGTGGGGTACAGACATCCATTATGTAAACCTTTTAAGCCAGATAACTTGAAAAATAAGCAAGGAGCCAATGCACTTTTCAGTGTGTCGTTGCATCTACCGTAGTTGCAAAAAAGGTTCCTTTAGAAAATGGGGTTTGTCACTTTAAAATCCAAGATGGCCAACACCATGTAGCCTACAGGATATGTATGTGCGTGCTTGTGTGTGTGTGTAAACCAGCCGCCCCTATCATTTGAGGAAACTATGCTTTCTAGTTTTTATATTGCTTAAAAGTATTAAAAGTATAGTTTTGTCAAATGATTGGGGTGGCTGAAGATTAATTTATGGTGGACAAGGCCACCATTAGCCACCCACAGGGTCCGCCCGTTGTTCCTGGCGGTGGATAAAATTGCTTGTTCCACTCGTGAGAATCTGTCACTCTGCTTCACCTCAGACCAAAAAAACTACTACTTTTCTTAAACACAGTTTAACTCCCACCCACTTGAATATCTAGCACTAAAAACATTCAGGTTTACTTGCATTCCCTATTCAATTCCAGTCCAGAAAAACACTCATCTCGAACACTAAAAACAGTCACTTTTAAGATTCCTCTGCGATGGGAGAGATTGATGTACTGCTTGTTAATACATTGTTTAATTTTTCCTTTTTAATGCTCTTCTTTGGTTAAAGTCTAAATAAAAGGCTTACTCCATTACTCCACCATACGGTACTTATTAAACATTGCAGGTAAAGTTTTTCACCTAAATGAACACAAAAATAAAATAAAAATCTAGAAATGCTACTTATTGGACACTTCTGACCTTCACTCATTCTACTGTAAGAATCTTGACTCTTTATATATAAATCTGGGAGTAAGTTTTGATTATGCTTTTTTTTTTCATCAAACATTCTTCCTGACTATGTTGCCATTCGCCTTAAAATCTGTGCTGAAAATGTTGTTAGTTGAATTCCACTAATTATGATGAAGGGAATTAATAAATGGTGTCAAAGATAAAATAAGTAGTAATTGATTTGGGATTTTTTTAAATAATATTTTTTTGTACTGTTGATATTTCAGTATTATCACCACTCTAGTCTTTTTGTTGCTCGTTTGAAATATATATTTTTAACAGAAAAAAGTAAAATAATGTTTTTTTTAATTGATCTATGTTCTCTGTTTGACTTGTCATTTCTTTTTTCACTTGTTCTTTTGCTTTTGCAGTTTTTTTATTGTGCTTACAAAAAATATCACCTAAAATTTTAAGTTTATTGAGAAATGAAAAAAAAAAAAAAAACACTTTCCGCACGTGTGTATAAATTAGTTATAGTTTATGTAAGTTTGCAAAATGCTGGTGAAGATTCTCAGTCGTCCAGGACATGATAAAATCAAAAAAGGCGTTCAATACAGGGTCAACTGGACTTTATTTGTTGCAGAGAACGTTTCGACTTCTGTCCAGAAGTCTTCTAAGTTTGCAAACCTTCTCATTCTGTTGCAGGGAAGCCCTGGCTAGAGAAGGAGGCCAGACGTAGTTCACCGGTGTCTCCGGTAGTTCTCCCTCCCAACCTCCACCTGCTCAGCCTCAGCGTCCCCGGGTGGAACTATAGCTCTGATCACGACAGTCACCTCAGCCGTTTCCACTCCGGTAAACCCAGAGGGCTAAAGCCTGTACGATAGTAACTATTTTGAGTCTGTTTTTATTTGTGTCTGCTTCTTGTTTAGGTGAAAACCTGCATTCTGAGCCAGATTTTGACCGGATTCTGTTAAGAATCATGCATCTGTTTGAGGAGGGGGAACACTCTGAGTTTTCCAAGCCCGTCACGATAAACCTGAAGGTACCGAGGCAGAAAATCTTTGGCTGTGTTCACACTGCAGGCAAACGTGGCCCACATTAGATTTTTTTTTTTGTTCAGATGTGACCCATATTGAATAATTTGATAGTCTGAATGTGAAAAATCTTTCTTTTTTTTTATCAGACCCAGGTCTTTTTCATATCAGGTCAAGCAGAGTCAAATTTTTTTATAAAGCACATTTAAAACAGATGCTATTACCAAAGTGCTTAATAATAAGATCGTGGCAGTAAATAAAAATAACAAGATGTAATTAAAAGCATCAAAAATAAAAACACAAAAACAATGAAATACTAAATCAAATCACACTGTTAAACGTCAGTGGATACAGGTGTGTTTTAAGGAGATATTTAAAAGCAGGAAGGGAAGTGGCCTGTCTAATGTCGAGGGGCAGATTGTTCCAAAGTTTAGGACCTACGACTGAAAAAGCTTGATCTCCTCTGAGCTTCAGCCTGGTTTTTGGTACCACCAAAAGCAGCTGATCAGATGACCTTTGTGCCCGAAAGGGAACGTAAGGTTGAAGTATCTCAAAGAGATAAGAGGATGCAAAGCCATTTAGGCACTTAAATGTCAACAAGAGAATTTTAAATTCAATTCTGACACGCACAGGGAGCCAGTGAAGGGAGGACAAAACTGGTGAAATGTGCTCAAACCTACGAGTTCCTGTTAACAGCCGAGCTGCAACATTTTGGATGAGCTGGATGCTCATTGTCTTCAGTTTTCTGATCATTAAAACTTAAAAAACTTTAAGCCATTCATGCCTTGATGTCATCAAGACACTTTAACAGAGGGCAAATGGAGCAGGAACTGTTGGGTTTCAAAGGCAAATAAATCTGGCAATCATCAGCATAACAATGAAATACCATACCATTTTATTTATAGAGCACTTAAAACAACCACAAGGCCAGCCAAAGTGCTGTACAAACAACAGGCAACACATAGGCAACATACAAAATGAAGTATAAAAAAAAAGAATACTGTATAGACATAAAATCATTGCAGATAATAAATATATGAAAAGCCATGTTTCCTCAGGATAGATCCCAAAGGCAGCAGTGAAAATTAAAGTGGTCCAAGAATTGAGCCTTGTGGGACCCCACAGAAAAGAGGCACTGACGCAGATACACTATTACCAACCTTAACACAGAAACTCCTGTCACTTAGGTACGAACGAAATATGTGTTGGTATATGTATCTGATGCTTTTCCAAGTGACCTCAGTCTGAACGGTCATGTCACCTTCTGTCCAACTTTTATGTCATTGAAGAGTCTATAAATCAACCCAGACTTTAGTAATATTGATACCAATTAATGCAGTTTAAGCTTAAAACTCAGCACATACTGTACTCTGTTAGCTTCTCCATCTTTTATTTTTAATTTTCATGATTTTTTTTTCTGGATGACTGAGAGTCTACACCAGGGGTGTCCAATCATGGTCACAGAGGGTCACTATTGTGCATGTTTTACTTGTTTCCCTGCTCCAACACACCTGGTTTAATGACTGAATCAACTCTTGTTCTGAAGAAGCCTTTCAATCACCCATTGATTTAAATCAGAAACATTGAAAGCATGCAGGATAGTGACCCTTGAGGATTGAGGACAACGGACCTACACCAACAGATGATACTAATGTGTTGGATCGTATACTGGGTCGTATACTGGATCATATACTGGCGTGACGGGATCAATACTTGAATTTGTTTCTAATTTCAGATGTTGCTTCCATTCCAGAAATGCAGTTCTGCACCTGAGTATGAAGGACGCGGTTGAATCAAATGTAAAAACGGAACAACTGTTGAACGGGGGGGGTCCTCCCTCAGAAATTTTTGAATAACATACAAAGATCGAGATATCTATCTTAGGTAGATGTGATTTCCTGAATTTTGGTGTATTTTAACGGGTTGTTAAACATCTACGTACTTGTAGAAAAAAAAAATTACTGTATAAATTTTTTTTGGGCGGACTCCCAAGCACCAGCTCGCGGACACCCTGGGGGTCCGGGGACCCCAGTTTGAGAACCATTGCTGTAGACGGTTCACACTGGAGACTGATGACTGTCACATTTAAATTATATAGTGAGCAAAAACGCTAAACAATCTGATCTACCGGTAATCCCAAAAAATTGTAATTGAGCATTAAAGCCCCACTGACATGATTTTTTACTATTCATAAAATTGCTCAAAATATATATATTTTAACATTTAAATATGTTTGTTTTTGCAAACAAAATGATAAATCACTTTAATTTTCCTTTAAAAGGGATTTTGAACTTCAAGCCGTGTGTAATCATGGGAAATCCGATTACATGCGAACGCACCATCTGTGACGTAACACCGGGCAGAGCTCTGGGCTTGTCACAGTGCGCGCGTGTGAGCAGCTCCACATGAAGGTAAGTCTGATACAGCATCAGACCTAAATTAGATCCTGTTGTTTCTTGTTCCATCACCCAAACTATTTTCTGCTTCCCAAAATGAAGACAAATAGCTCAAATCTTCACATAGATTGATAAATTTGTCGGGTTTTAAATTGTCCGCTATTAAAGAGACCAGAGCCCTCTGCCTCTCACTACGTCACAGATGGTGCGTTCATGTGTAATCAGATTTCCCATGATTAAACACGGCTTGAAGTTCAAAATCACTTTTAAAGCAAAATTAAAGTGATTTATCATTTTGTTTGCAAAAACGAACATATTTAAATGATCAAATATATACATTTTGAGCAATTTTATGAATAGTAAAAAAAATCACGTCAGTGGACCTTTAAGATCTGCAGTGTGAACATAGTCTTAGATCCACTATGACATAGTTTTATAAGAAGAAGACGTTTTTATTATTTTTATTTTTTTATTTTAGATTGTGATTAAAGGAGTTTTCCTTTTTGGCTTTTTACCTGTCGTTTCTCGTGTGAGCAGGATGTTCTGCGAGGCATAGGCGAGGTGAAGGTGCTGGAGGAGCGATCTCTCACAGGAACCTGGGATATCACCAGTTTGCAGAGGTGGAAGTGGAAAACTGCAGAGACCTTGGAACAAAGTAAGCTTTTCTATAAACAACACGGGACAGAAGTCTTCTAATGCCCACTTACAATGATGTTAAGTAAAACAATTTTAAATGATTTATTTATTTTAGAGAGTGAACCATATTGGAGCAACCCCAATAAAGATTTCACCATAACCATCTCACCCAAGGAGATCAGAACCTTCTTCGTCCACTTCAGCTCCAGGAACCTTTAAGCTGGATTGTGCCTCGTCGTCTTCGGTGAAGATCGCTGCTGTTTTCTGATCAGTCACGGTTGCTCTGAAAGATTTAACCCACTGCCACTTTAAAACGATTGCAGCTTTTGCACAGTATGTTGATTTTCGTGAAGAGCCAATGAAGCATGAAATTGTCGCACACAGTAAAGTTATTCCCCCTTCTTGTGAAAACGTCTTTCATTCTAAGAAACATAAAGGTGGTCTGATTATAGGGAGAGAAACACAATGTTCCAACTTTGTCAGACTTTGACAGAACAAATGTTGCTGGGCAATTAACTGTCTCAGAAACTATTGCGATAAACGATAATATTGTTTGAAATTCGACGATAATTGTCCAATTTATGAAGAAATGTTGCATGGGTTAATTTTTGTATGTAGTACTCTTTTTTCAACCACCGGATGACAGTATAAGACTGTTTGAACCGAAGGATGGATAGTGATGGAGCGAGCAGCGTGTCTCTTTAAGAAAAATGGGAGGGAGGCCCCTTGACATGACATGGGCTGTCTCTCCTTCTTATATTCGATTTTCAAAATGGCGGACGCTCTGTGTGGTTTGAGCTCTTTAGCACATAATTTTTCACACAAAGCTTTTAATAAAAAATCAGTAAACAAGTTCTCAGCTTCTTTTTGCAGAGAAAAACAACTTTTTACACGAAGGCATCGGTTTCAACTGTGAATTTTAGAGCTTCAACAAGACAGTTTTTTTTTTCCCCCGAGGTCAGCCTGTTAGCTTAGCTCGTAGCTTAGCTTCTCAGCTTAGCTGCTTTTAACGATCCAAAACTGCGATTTTGGACAGTTAAAATTGATTTTATGTATTTTTTTTAAAGAAAGGAAAGAGTCAGTGAAGAGCAACTGAGTTGACTTTTTGTCATCTTCAGTGGAAAGGGAGACACGAAGAAATGATAAAACCGATAAATGAAAATGAGGTATATCATTTTCATTTATCATGCGATTACCGTAATTGATTTATTGTTTATTGCAACAGGCCTAGTCAGAACTGGGGTTGTAGTTGGGTTGTAAATATTTTAATTTTACATTATAATTATTTTAACTATTATAAAGCATGGTTTGTTACGGTGTGAAAGATGTGGAAATATGTTTGCCATAATTGAGATTTGCATAAAAATAAAATCATAAAGGCACTAACAAGCAATGCTAGTAACTAAAATAGCATATAACCTTACTAATCTATCTTTAAAGTTTTATAGTTTGTAACAAAACTTTCTCATACAACCCTTATATTTTCTGTTAAAATTTATCCTTATTCTATGTGCTGGGAAATCCCTTCATATAATGTTGTAAAGCTTAGGCATCCCCATTTTTAAAAATAGGGTGGGAATTCCTGATGTCATCACTCATGACAAGTTTTTCAAACCACTATTCGGGGGGAAATCACCATGTCAACAAGCTGCGTGTCATTTTGAAGAAGAATTTTTAAATAATTGCCTTCTTCTATTGCTGTTGTTTCTTATTCCATTTTCATTGTTTTACTGTTCCAGTTTATTCATCTTTTTATCCTGTTAAGCACCTTGGTCAATGCAAGGCATTGTAGGAAGGTGCTATACAAATAAAGTTTATTATTATTATTATTATTATAATTCATTCAACCTTTATTGGGAGAGACCTGACATAATGTCTCAGTAAAAAAAAACTTCCTCATTGTGGCTGATTTTCCCAGTGCATGTCATTTTATGCTAAGTTAAGCTAACTAGCCCGAATAAATTGAGCAAACACAGCTGTGATAGCTGTGAATTTCTCAACCCAACCTTTTTCAATTCAGTTTAATTATAAAGTGCCAAATCACAACAGAAGTCCTCTCAGGGCACTGAACAGAAACATATATATATATATATATATAT
>JBBPBX010001925.1:0-34771 GCA_038048925.1 Garcialebias charrua | reverse complement strand
GTGTATTCCTCCGCCGCTACGTTTACGACGTAAAACCGGTCCATCCACCGTATTCCGCATTCCGTTTACGACGCAAAACCGCGTTCACAGTACTACAGTGCAGTGTATTCCTCCGCCGCTACGTTTACGACGTAAAACCGGTCCATCCACCGTATTCCGCATTCCGTTTACGACGTAAAACCGCGTTCACAGTACTACAGTACAGTGTATTCCTCCGCCGCTACGGTTACGCCGTAAAACCGGTCCATCCACCGTATTCCGCATTCCGTTTACGACGTAAAACTGCGTTCACAGTACTACAGTGCAGTGTATTCCTCCGCCGCAACGTTTACGATGTAAAACCGGTCCATCCACCATATTCCGCATTCCGTTTACGTCGTAAAACCGCGTTCACAGTACTACAGTGCAGTGTATTCCTCCGCCGCTACGTTTACGACGTAAAACCGGTCCATCCACCGTATTCCGCATTCCGTTTACGACGTAAAACTGCGTTCACAGTACTACAGTGCAGTGTATTCCTCCGCCGCAACGTTTACGATGTAAAACCGGTCCATCCACCATATTCCGCATTCCGTTTACGTCGTAAAACCGCGTTCACAGTACTACAGTGCAGTGTATTCCTCCGCCGCAACGTTTACGATGTAAAACCGGTCCATCCACCATATTCCGCATTCCGTTTACGTCGTAAAACCGCGTTCACAGTACTACAGTGCAGTGTATTCCTCCGCCGCTACGGTTACGACGTAAAACCGGTCCATCAACCGTATTCCGCATTCCGTTTACGACGTAAAACTGCGTTCACAGTACTACAGTACAGTGTATTCCTCCGCCGCAACGTTTACGATGTAAAACCGGTCCATCCACCATATTCCGCATTCCGTTTACGTCGTAAAACCGCGTTCACAGTACTACAGTGCAGTGTATTCCTCCGCCGCTACGGTTACGACGTAAAACCGGTCCATCAACCGTATTCCGCATTCCGTTTACGACGTAAAACTGCGTAACTCTGCTTTTCATAGTAATTTTTTATTTATTAATGAGAGATGCGTCATAACCACGAAACGTCGTAACTCGAGGACTACCTGTATAAGCAGCAGCTTGAGCAGGGAGGCCCAGACACCTCTGTCCACATCCTCCTCTTCCAGCTCCTCTGGGGGGACCCCACGGTGTTCCCAGGCCAACCGAGAAAGTACTGTAGCTTGCAGGTCTCATGATTGTAGAAAAGTACAAACAAATTGGAGAGCAACATGTTCTTTCGTCCTGAAAACATATATTTTTTCAAAGAAGACTTTGCATATTTCAGCAAGATTGTGCCAAGCATGTTGAAACGAAGAAGCAGGACTGCTGAACAAAACGTTCACGTCCAAACACTCCAGCAGCTGCTCTCCTGTTGCTAAAAGAAGAGGAGCAGCTTGTCCCAAACTTTTTTAATGTTTTACTGCTATATTATTCAAAATCACTGTGTTGTCTAATGAAAATTAAAGGCATTATTTCTTAGTTTTAACATTTCGTGTGTTCATTAGGTTCAGTGGTTGTTTAGTTGTACACAACTTGTTGTGTGAATATGAATGTGAATGAAGCATTCACACTCTATTGTGAGACATTTTGCTTACGTCGATTTTTGGCATCTTTCTTGTTCCCAAATTTTTTGTGCTGTTTCAACAAATCGTAAATCAAAACGTTCAGCTCGTTCAGCTGAAGGGTGCTATGACTTTTGGTATTGATGCAACTTTAGCTTTTTGGATCAAATCTTCAGATGTGTTTACAACCTTTAACTGCTCCTTTCACATTTTGTTCTGGTTCAGCTTCTTTGTACAAATTTTACCTTTTGCTCAACTACTTTCAGCTGTTTTTTTTTTTTTTTTCTCCTTTCAGAGTCTTTCTGCTAATTTCAGCTTGTTCTGCTCATTTCTGCAAGTTTCTGTTTTTTCTGCTATTTTAGCCATTTTACAAAGTATGTTCATTTCAGCGTTTTCTAGTACCGTAAGTCCAGATTTTTTGTACTAATTTAAACTTTTTTCAGCCTATTTCAGCTAAAATGTGCTCTCCTCATTTCCTCCTGGTAATTTAAGCTTCGTTCTGCTGTTTTAGATACTTTTCAGCTTTTTATTTTATTTTAAATTTTAGCCTTTTCAGTTAATTTCCACCTTTTTGTGCTCATCTCTGCTCCTTTCAGCTTACCGGTAAATGTGCAAATGTGTTCTTTCTGCTTTCTGATGCTAATTTCAGCTTGTTCTATATTTTCAGCTATACCCTTTTAGCATTTTTTAAAGCAAGTTTCAGCTGTTTTCAGATAAATTTAAGTTTTTCTTGTTCATTTTTTCTACTTCCAGTCTATTAACTTCTTTATGCTAATTTCAGCTTGTTCTGCTCCTTTCAGCTTATTTCTGCTAGCCTAGTTTAAGTTTTTTTCTGTTGTTTTAGCTACTTTTCATCAGTTTTTGTGCTAATTTCGGCTTTTTTCATATCATTTCCACTTTTTTGTGCTCATTTCTGCTTCTTTCAGTCTAACTGGGCAAACATGATTTCCTTTTACTTTCTTCCGCTAATTTAAGCTTGCTCTACCTTTTCAGCTACCTTTTAAGCATTTTTAGCTAATTTAATCTGTTTTCATATCAATTTGTTTTGCATGTAAATTTCTGCTACTTTCAGCCTAATAAACTTCTCCACTGCACACCTTGGGGTGTCTATGAGTGCACACCTATTTCCCCAGCTCCCCGGGCGCTTTCTATGGCTGCCCACTGCACCACCTGGTGGTGGTTGGGTTAAATGCAGAGACAAATTTCGTCTTGTATGGGAAACATACACAGATGACAAAAATGTGACATTTTATTTATGCAAATTTCAGCTTATCATGTTTCTTTCATCTTTTTCTGCTCTTTCAGCCACTATTGAGCTCTTCTGATGCTATTTTGAGCGTTTTCAGCTAATTCACCATTTTTGGGGGGTCATTCCAGTTTTTCTACACTTCCTTCTAGCTTCTTTTTGCCTTTTCAGCTACTTTTCAGCTATTTTTGGCTAGTTTCCGCTTTTTTTGTTGTTGTTGCTAATTTCTTAATGTTTGTGCTCATTTCAACCTAATTCAGCAAATATGTGTTATTTCTGTTTCTTCAGCTGCTTTAGGATAGTTCCTCTTTTCAGCCACATCAAAGCATATTTTAGCTAATTTTAGCTGTTTTTCAGCAAGTTCTTCTGCAATAAGCATTCACAGTCATTTTTTGCAGTTTTCTCCAGTTTTGGACTTGCTTTTGTCTTCGTGGTTCCTCTCCTCCCCTGCAGGGTTGGCGTTCTCCGGGTTTTTTGGTGTCCAGGGCGTCCTCGTTCTCCTCCGGCTGCAGCAGCTGTAACAGCAGCGACGTCTCCCCCAGCAGCAGCTCTCCCAGCGTGGACAGCAGGAGCAGCTCGCCTCTGCCCGGGGAGCCTAGGGGCCCACCGGACCTCCGCTCTCACACACGAGCCGAGAGCCGGCCGCAGACAGCCAGGTGACCCACGGTGACACGTAGGTGTTGAGTTTCAGAGTGGGGTGTGAAGGATGCATCCGCGTTTCCTTGTTTTCTTTTATAAACATGACGTTTCTCTGCTAGAATCCATGTTTGACGTGGACAGCTCATTTATGCAGTACTGCTTAAACCAGTGCACTGTTGATTCTGAAGGTCTCGAGGCAGATTTCGTTGACCCTAGCAACAAATGATGTTCGAAACGTGATTGGATAAAAGCCCTATTTGAACACATGCTACTAGAAGCTGCACAACCTGGAGAGAATGAAGGCTACAGACATTTCGGAACAATACAGGTAGGCCTCGACTTACGATCCGTTCCTACGCGGCGGCGTTAACCGATTTTCGACGTAAGTCGGAATATACATACATACTGCACCATGTACAGTACTGTATTACCAAGCACTTAGCCTATCCTAACACAGTACCCTACATAATTATCAAAAAACACATAAGTTTGGGAGCCATAATGAAGGGCAAGAAGAGTTATTGGCCTACTGGGATGTTGTTGACGCCGTTCTCCTCGGTCCATCCGCCTTATTCCGTTTTCCGTTTACGACGTAAAACCGCGTTCACAGTACAGTACAGTATTCCTCCGCCGCTGCACCGCGTAAAGTACAATATTTTCCGCCGCTGATTTACGTTTCCGACGTAAAACCGGTCCATCCGCCGTATTCCGCATTCCGTTTACAACTTAAAATTGCGTAACTCGAAATAAGGCTTTTCATAGTAAATGGGAGATGCGTCGTAACCACGAAACGTCGTAACTTGAGACCGTCGTACTCGTAACCCGAGGACTACCTGTATTAATAAATTAATTAATTTTTACTAAAACATGTTAGTGATTTTGATTGTGTTTAGGCCAGAAGTGCTTAAAAGTATATTTTACTTAATTGATTGGGGTGTGCAAAGATTGAGGCTGTGGTAGCCAAGGCCCCCATTGGCCACCCCCTGGCTCCGCCATTGCCCTCGGCAGTGAGTAAAATTGTTTACAGTACTCCACTCGCCAGGATCCATCCCAAAAAAAAATCTTCCTCTGTTCTTCACAGTGTGACTCCTACACACGTACACCAAAAACATTTTGTGCGCATTCCCTGCTCGGTTCTAGTCCACAAAAACACTCAGCTCCAAAACTCAAATCCTTCAGCGACAGGGGACATTGGTGTACCGCGTGCGTATACTGTAGTAGATGTGTCTAAAACAGTGGTTCCCAACTCTAGTCCTTGAGGAACGCCATGTTTTGTTTCTCTGCTTTGACACACCTGATTTAAATGAATGGGCGATTAAAGGTTCAGTCTGCAGTTTCTGTAGAACATCAGCACTTAGAAAAAATTTCAACAAGCAAAGCATTCTGATCCCTCCCCCTCAGAGCCATATATGGCTCTGCCCCCTTGTGGTCTGTTAAAATTCAAATTCAAGCTCTGTTTTTATTGGCTGATTCAAATTCAAGCTCGGTTTTTATTGGCTGGTTACAAACTTTGTTTTTATTGGCTGGAAAATGGCGGGTCACTTTTTCTTTTTAGAAATGCTTATTTACCACCTGGAGAAGCAAGGGGACAATATTTTTTTTAAGTTTTTTTCAGAGATTACTTCTCTAACATCAATCTAGTGACAGAGTGAAGAAATATGTTAAAAATATATTGTTAGAAAAGTTACATATAGCAGCTTTAACAGGCTTCTGCAGAACTTGGCGAAGTAATCACATCACGGAAACACGGAAAACATGCAGGACGGCGTTCCTCAAGGACCAGTGTTGGGGACCACCAAGTAGTGATTGTGAACAAAAACGCAGGCCTCCCGCTGTAGTACGAAATTTGTTTTCTGCTTTCTTGTGCGCCGAGTCTCCACCTGAATGCGTCATTGTCTACCAAATTTTCTGAAAGCAGAAAGAAAAACACACAAAAACAAAAACATGTTTCCATAGACTGTTGTCCACAGGCCCCCGTTGTTTGTCAAAGCAGGCAGTATGTGGCACTCGTTTTTTGTGCTAAACTGAACAAGATCAGAGAAACTTTGTGAATAAGCTGGAAGCATAAAAACCCAGACAAACGGAAGCACAGCTCAAACTTCTTTGTTTCAAGTGTGCCCTGAAAAATACAATTTAGAAACAAGCAGAACAGATTTACCTTCCACCTCTGATTCAGTTTAGACTCTGACACAAACCAAGCCTTGTTCGCCAAAATAAACAAATAAAACTGAGCATTCTTTAAAGAATTGTCACCCTTAACCTAGAAACACCCAAAGTTTGAAACAAGGATTCTGCACGATCCGTTAGCCCTTGGCTTACCTGTTGTGGATGACTCTCAGCTACTACAGCGTCAAATCTCAGCTCAGTATCTGAAACACTGACTGCGTTATCGTCACTTTTGTGTTTGCTAAGGTTATTTTGTTGTGGCGGCCATTTTCAAGTGAGTTGACTCCAAAAGTTAACCAGTTGTAGTTGTTCATCCATCGATTAGTTTCTGAGAGTTTTATTCATATCCATCCTGTAGTTCATAAGATATTTTGCCAACAGTCAAGGTTGACTCCAACTATTTTTAAGGTTTTAAACAAAGCTCTCATATGATCTTTGAGCACTCAGGGTATAAGATAGGGATGACTCACAGCTACTACCTCACCAAGTTTCAGCTTAACATCTGCTAATTCCACCGAGTTATATTCTGTTTTGTGCTTACTACAGTTGATTAGCTGTGACGGCCATCTTGAAGCAAGCTGACTCCAAAACTTAACCGGTTGTAGTTGTTCATCTAACGATTACTTTCTGTGGCTTTCAGTGTGATCCATTTGCTGGCTCGTGAGATATTTTGCTAACAGACAGGCATTTGGATTATCGTTCGCCCTGATTTAAAGCACAGTATTTAATCTCTTATTTGTGTTGACAGGGAGCCCCGCGGTGAGGAGCACCTCCTCCCAGCTTCTCCCAGTGAGAGGGAGGTGGCAGTACCTGTGAGTACACCCACCGGAACCAGTTCACGGTCCAGAACCCCTCAGATCCTAACTCAGACTCGCGTCCCTTTCCACAGGAGGTGAACTGCACTCTGTTTTTATTGGCCGGTTACGTGAAGTACGGGCGCCCTTACGCCTGGATCCGCTCCAACCACGAGCGCCTGGTCAACATCGGCGGCACCGATTCGCTGGTCAAAGACACGCCGATGAAGCTGAAGTCCATCACAGACTGGCCGACGCGAAGTATGGGAACCAACGAGCGGAGTTACTGTTTCTGTGGGCGGCATTAATGGTTGCACCGTTTCCCCCAGAGCTCAGACGTGTTTGTAGATTATTATTAATTATTTATTCATTCGTTTAAAAGAAACAACAGAAACAAAACAAATTCATCAAAAAAGAAAAACATATTGAACGACAAGGGTGCAGAAAGAAGAATACCTTTTTCATATCTGCCCCTTATGTTAAAAAAAATAAAATAAAATAAACAAATAACAACTCGCTTGAACAATCCCCAAAGCGAAAACAAAAAACATCCGGCATTCTTCACATGGTATCATACTTTCTTAACAATGTTAACTTAATCAGACAGGTCCCTCTTGTAAATGAGTCCCCATGACTCAACGAGGCTAGCCTGTATAAATAAAGGTTGAATGAATGAATGAATCTTTGATCCTGATTAGCTCGGCACTCACCCCCACCATTCTTTTCGGGGCGGAGATTTTTTTTAAGGGTAGAAGTGGAAATACTACTTGAAGAGGCAGCTCGTAGGCGGCTGTTGTATTTAAAATGAGTGTTTATGTAATTATTTCCAATTCAGTTCAGTTTGAAGTGAATTGAAAATAATTACATAAACACTCATTATAAACACAACATCTCGTAGATGGCTGTTGTGTATTGTACCTTGTAAGCATATAAATTGTTTTAGAATTTTTTATGCTGATAAGACAATTCCACAATCCTATTCCCTGAATTATAACACAGCACTCCTTCAGACTATTTCTAAATGGAGGTTTTACAAACATTTCCATGACTAACTAATTTTAATTGAATATTTGGGGTAATATTTTTATAAGCTGGTGAAAAAAACACCTGTAAACACCTGATCCTGTATTGAACGCCTTTTTTGATTTTATTTTTATAAGCTTTACACATGACTTGCAAAATATTATATTCAACCAAATCATAAAATTTTAATAATTTCAACTGATGAAATAATATATTTGTTGGGTGACCATAGCACTTCCTACTACCGGTAATAATTCTTATAGCTCTTTTTTGTAAAATAAAAATAGGGTTTGTAATTGTTTTGCATGCTTTTCCCCAAACTGCAGTACAATAGATTAAATATGGAACAATCATTACATTATACACCATTCCCATGTCAGCTTCTCATCAATAACAACACCCCAAATTTTCATTTCATTAACTCTATGAATATCAATACTGTCAATTTTGAATGAGATTTAGATCATTTTACTTCTATTACTGGTACTAAATATCATGTGCTTTGTTTTTTTTTTCCTTCCAAATTTAATGATAACTTGTTAAGTTGGAAGGAACCAAGTTTGTATTTTTATGAATTCAGTCTTTATCATTGCTAACATCTGTTCAATATCTTCACCCAAACAAAACAAAAGTGGTATCATCTGCAAATAAAACACACTTCAAAAGCCCTGACACATCAACCAGATCATTAACATACAAAATAAACAACTTTGGTCCCAACTCAGAGCCTTGAAGGACTCCATATCCATCAACACAAAATTCAGATCTTACATCGTTTATCTGTACAAACTCTCTCCTATTATTCAAATAACGAGATACCCACTGTAGTGCTAATCCTCTAATGCCCTATGTACTGTATTCACTTTTTCAAGGAGAACAGTGTGGTCAGTGTCGAAGGCCTTTTTAAATCAACAAAAACACTAATACTATTTTTGATCAACAGCATTTATCTCTTCTATTAGTTCCACGAGAGCCACTGATGTTTAATTATTTAATCTAAACCCATATTGACTATTACTTAAAATATTCTGTTTATCTATGAATCGATCTGATCTGGTTACAAACAATTTCTCTAATATTTTTGAAAATTGTGGCAACAAGGATATTGGTCTGTAATTAGTGAACACACATTTCTCACCATTCTTACAAAGAGGAACTATCTTTGTTATTTTCATATTTTCTGGAAAATGTTCCTGTTGAACATGATAAATTACATATACTGTACTGTATATGTAAATGGTTCAATAACATGACTCACTGTGTTCTTTACAAACATCATGTCCATGTCCATCCAGTCTTTTGATCTTTTTATCTGCAAGATTTTTCACATTACTCAGTATTTCTTCTTTAGCAGTGTCACCGACATTACCGTCTGGTTGCAGATTCGACAAAGTCGGGTGAAATACGGGACTTTTGTAAGAAAAGTGTTTCTTTTCCGCCAGATGTTCGCACCTGGGATGTTGTGAGCGAGCTGGTGACCCTGTGCACCGTTCCCTCTCCTTCCAACCCCTTTGCCTTGGACATGCGCTACGTCCAAAACCTTCCCCTGCCGGACCGCCTCCTCGCCACGGGAGCGCTCCTCAACTTCCTGGAGGCGTATGTGGTGTACGGGAACCGGGACGAGTTGCACTACGATAAAGGTTTTTTTTAAATCAATGCACTAAACTTCCAAGGCGATGAGTGATGTTTGGCAACACTTAGCTGCAGCTTGTCGGGTACGAATGAATGTTTGTCTCGTTGCAGTGGTGGAGGAGGTGAAACCTCTGAGGCGGCTCCACGTCCAATCGATGCTGGAGTTCCAGCGACTCCGAAGGGAGTCCAACAACACGGGACACTTCAAGATGAAGTCCCCTCAAAGCAATGGTTCAGGATCTGTGGAAAGGTTATGAGCGGTTAATATCTTACCTGTTGTAGACAACTGTTTGAACGGACTCGGTTGGAAGAAATGGTTTAATTCTGACCAGATTGACGAGCTAATGGGTAGTCAGAGGGGGGCCAGGACCATCGTGGACGTCTTAAAACAACTCAAATGTTTTGTACCGGTTCAAACACTATTTTAGCTAAGGTTCTTTCGTAAAGTGGGAAGAGAGCGCAGTTGGCAACAAGAACTGAAGGCAAGATCGCAGCATTAAAATGGAATAAAGTCACTAAAATTGTCAGAACAAAAAAAAGTGTTTAATAAATAATAAAACAGTAGAAGGTTCCTACAGATTGGGGGGGGGGGGGTCCTCCCCAGAATTTTTTTAATAAAGTGATGTCATTTCCTTCATTTGATGTGTTTTAATGTGTTGTTAAACATCTGTTTACCTACATTTGTAAACACTCCGCATCTGTCAAGCATCCTACCTTCCGAGCCCGACTGTTCTTCGATGAATTCACTGTCCTGTTGTCCGACTTCACATGAAACCTCCAGGCGCCTCCTCCGTCTGTTCATTGCTGCTGCCTGTGAGATCCTGCCTCCGTACGACTGCCTGATTAGCTCGGCACTCACCCCCACCACTCTTTTAGGGGCGGAGATGTTTTTGAAGGTAGAAATGGAAATGCTACTTGAAGAGGCAGCTTGCAGGTGGCTGTTGTATTTAAAATGAGTGTTTATGTAATTATTTTCAGTTAAGTTTATTTATATAAACTGAAGTGAATTGAAAAGAATTACATAAACATTTATTCTCAACACAACAGCTCGTAGATGGCTGTTGTTTAAAATTAGTGTTTATGTAATTCATTTCCAATATGAGCTTTATTTGTTCAAGGCAGTCATATTTGTTCATAACTTTATTATTAGTAAGCCTGAGAGTTACTGGACCCAAGCAAAGAGTTACCGGAACACACCCTGTCAGAGTTAGAGTTCCCAGCTCAATTTAAGTACTGCTTTTGAAGCACTCGAATGTTAAAACTGTGATGCAAAGGATTATAGAATATGAACCGCTGTAGAAAAAAAAAAAAACTTTTGCAAATAGTTTAACGATCACAGCAATCCACTTTGGCGTCATTCAGACTAGCCATTAGGGAACACATTTTTGTTAAGTCACAGTATAGAACCAGTTTAAAGGGTCGGGTTACTTTAATACATGGAATAGATTTATGGAATGGTTTGGAAAATGATGTCAAAAAAGCTAAGTCAATGTCTATATTTAAAGGTGCTATGTGTAACTTTCTGTAGAGTGCAGAACTTAGAAATATTTTCAACAGGCAAAGCATTCTGATCCCTCCCCCTCAGAGCCATATATGGCTCTGATCCCCCTGGCCCTGCTGAAATTCAAATTCAAGCTCTGTTTTTATTGGCTGGTTCAAATTCAAGCTCTGTTTTTATTGGCTGGTTACAAACTCTGTTTTTATTGGCTGGTTAATGGCGGGTCACTTGTTTTTATAAATGCTGATAGAGAAGCAAGGGGACTATAGTTTTTTTTCAGAGATTACTTTGTCTAACATCAGTCTGTCAGTAGATAGTGACAGTCAAGAAATATGTTAAAAATATATTGTTAGAAAAGTTACAGACTGCATTACAAAGTTACATAGTGCAGCTTTAAGAAAATGATTAAGAATAAATTCTTAAATATATAAATGTAAAATTGCAAATGCAATATAAATCGGCAATTGTTATGAGTTATTAATCTTGTTCATTAATGATCGTTTGGATCGTTGAATAAATTCGTTTTTAAGAAGGGGCAGATACAAATTATTTTTCTGCTTCCTTTCATTTCAAATCTGTTTTTTGTTTCTTTCTCCTAATGCTTTGAAATGGTTTCCTTTGCGTTTTAAATTTGAAATGAATTTTTTTTTTTAAATTAGGTCGTCACTCATCGGAAATAATTTTTCCAAAATGAGGTTGATCCGAGCCATCTGCAACAAGTGAGACATTTACTGCTCATCTTTCCACACAACCCCCTTTCAAATAATCTGAACTAATTCTTTAATGTACAAAGTAGTTTAATGAAACTCGTAAAAAAAGAAAATTGATTAAAATTTGATATTTTGCCATTTTTTTTCTGCTTCTCGTTGAATGTTGTTCACAGTAAAACTTTGGTTATGCATCATCTGCAGTGTTTTGAGTCAAATATTGACAGAAACTTGTGTTTTTATAGTACACACAAACTAGAAAAGAACTCTGAAAGCCAGACTAAAAGTCCCAGGACCTTTTCGACAGACCTGCCCTTTCCCCCGTTCAGCCACAGACTTCTCCCCCGATCCGTCTAAACCAGGACTTGTTTACTTTCAGGCCAAATATAAATTTAAAACTCAAGCATTTTTAAATCATCAGGGTTGAAGCTACAACTGCTTACATATTTGGTCAAATGAGTCCACACACGTGACATGTAGAAAAGCTTTTAATATCCCATAAAATACATATTCAGATTAATATGTACAATGACAAAAACAACACTGATAAAAAACACATTGTGGAAGCAGGTACGGTTGTCCCTTTGAGAAAAGGTTGTGCCTTTTGTAAGAACGGATTAAAAACAATTGAAAATATACAGAAAAAAGTGCCACTTTTTGTCAAGTAATTAAAAAAAAATTAGCTTAGTTTGACAAAATGAGACGTTAACGGCAACCTCGGGGTGTACCGCTGGTCCTCAACCCCATCTGTAAATCCACAAATCACGAGGGTACGTTCTGCAGCACAACACCTGCAGACGACCAACAGTATACATAAACGGGTTGAATCGGTTTGGACACCTGTGGCAAGTTTTTAAAATAAATAAATAAAAGACAAATGACATGAAGAATTGGAGGTAAAAAAAAATAAAAAAGATTCCTCATCTTACATTTCCGAGTTAAGGAATGCAGGTGCACGTCTGCACATTCCTCACAGGAGCCCCACGTGGGAACACAATGTGCCCGCTGTGGAGCCACCACTGTGGGACTTTCTCCACGTCCATGTGAAAAGTATTTCAGCGTGGACGCCGCGGCCCCTTCCCGCATCGTGTTCTGTTCGGTTGCGACAGGCGCCAAACCCGCCGCACGTTTTTATAGCAGCAAACCTCCCAATGACCGGTTGTGATTGCAGGAGAAGGAAAAGTGCTCGGAGTCCATTGGATGTCCCAGTTATTACGAAACAGGGCGTTAAAAAAAGTAAAAACATCCTGACCCGTTGCATCAGTCAGTTAAATAAACCTTTAAAAAAAATAGTCTTTTCCCGCCCGTCCCGCCCTCAAAAACCCGAAAGAGACACGGACACTCAATCAGCCACTCTTCATCGTCGATAACGCTCGCGTCCAAACCCTCGCCAATTACATCATCACACTCGGGTAACGCCCAAATATGGCCTTATTTTCACTCGAGTCCTGTAGTAGCTCCGCCCTTGAAGGCGGGGTCAGGCGAAAGCGGACCCTTGTTCCGAGTTCAGCTCCAGCTGTCGGAGGCGGACCGTCTCCGCAGGGCTCTGAACGGGCTCCGGGACGCAGAGGTACGTCTCTTCCAGCGAACTGAGGAGGAAAGTCACCGTCAGTGATGGGCGCTCGAGTGCGAGCGACTCAGAAGAGAGAGAGTACTTTGGTCGGCTGCGAGGGAAGCTCACCTTTTCCCAAGCCGGACGGCAGCGTGGAGCTCTTTGCGATGGAAGGAGAGTTGGACGACGACTCCGTGCGTTTCGCTTCGCCCGGCGTCAGCGTGGCCGAGCCGTCCTGCCAGTCGCTCAGCGCTCGCTGGAAGGAGTCCGCCAGACACGCCGTCATGTCTCTCGCCCGCTCGGCCCGGCTGCACCAGAACACCCGACACTGCAGCTGCTGGCCCTGATGCTTGCAGATGTACAGAAACACGTTGGGCCTGTTGGCGTCCGCGGCGCAGTACGCGATGTCCTGCAGGTACGTCTTGGTCAGCTGCCGGCCGGTGCTCAGTTCCTTGACCTCCACGTACCTCGGGCGCACCACCAGAGCGTGATCCTTGCTCGGCTTCTTGTTCGCCACGCCTTCCAGCAGGTGCGTAATGGCGTCCTGCGCCTGCTCTCGATCCAGAGAGAAGATCTTCACGGTGCCCAGGTAGTTGACTTTGAACAGGGGGTCGCCGTGGGAGAGAGACTCCGTCCGGTCGCGGCGGAAGTGGCGCCGAAAGGCAGCCGGAGAGTTCTTGAGGGTCTGCATGAGGTGGAAACTGCCGAGGGACATGGCGTCCTTCAGGCCACGCTTGGGCGAAGGTTCGGCTGAAGTGTAAGCGCTCGACGTGAGCTGGTCCTCCTCGGAGCCTTTTCCAACCATCCACCTCCTCGCATGCGGAACGTGGCTACGTCCACTGTCTTTATCTGAAACGAGAGGAAAGTGTTAGATTCACCTCACCTCAGTATAGAAGGCAGGGATTAATCTGTAGACTGAACTGTTTCCAAGGGCAGAAGCGGAAATGCTACTTGAAGAGGCAGATCGTATGCTCGTAATTGTTGTGTTTAAAATTAGTGTTTATGTAAATATTTTCAGATGACATGTCCAATATACCGGTTTTATTTGATCAAGACAATCACGTTTGTTCGTAACTTTATTATTAGTAAGCCTGAGATCTACCGGATCCAAGCAAACAGTTAGCGGAATGCTGTCAAAATAAGAGTTCCCGGATCCTGTTCTGGCAGGATCCGGCTCGAATTAAGCACAGACAGGAGGTGACGAAGCAGAGGTCAATAAGTTGGAAGAAAAGCCAATTAACAGAAAGCACATCGACTTTTTCACAGAATACCACCATCCTAACATTAATATAACTTTTGCACTGTCACCGTTACTTCCTCGAACAAAACGCCAGTCAGCACAACTTGCACTTAAGACTACGGAACCGGACCGTCTACAAATCGGACGCATCTAGAGTCAAATATTTATCAGACACAAACGGGAGCCTTCAAATATTTACCGAGAGGCTGGTTTGACTCTGGACGGGACTGGAGATGTGCCATATTAAAAGTTACTCCAACAGGTGAACTTGGAGCCATGAGAGACCTCAAGTCCAGCATTATGTAACCACGTATGGACTCCCATTGTCCTGATCCCCCACTCAAAAAACAACAACTTTCTTCTTGGCCATTCTTTCAAACATCCTACATTCCCTCCTCAGAGTCAAGCGTCGGGGAGAGAAACACCGACATTTCTGAACCAGAGACCATTGTTAGCAAACCCCTGTGCAGGAAGCAGCTTTGCAACCCCCTCCCCAAAACATTTCTCCCATAAACAATGGCATGCTTTTAAGATGGTGTCACGTCACAGAAAGCGATGCAAGCTGACCCCCAGCCCCACAATGACCACAAAACCTGTATGTACTGTATACTGTTGCAGGTGTGCGACGAAAACATGGAAAAGTACTCGCGCAAAACAAAAACACCTGTCCCCGCGCACAGAGGTACAACTCAATCCAACAGACAAGTTCAGCAGTTTGGACGTCAAAGGAAACATTTGCGATTGGACTACAACATCCTGTGCCAACGTTCATCTGCAGACCCTGTTGGATTGACGGCAAAATCCATTAAAAGAAGGTGCAAATTAGGGAAAATGCGTCAACAAGATGCACAGCTGCGTTAAGATCGTGGAAAATGAATATAAAATGCAATAAATGTGCACACAAACAGATCAACGGTGAGGTTTCTTAAAATAAAAGTTTCAGGTGAGCATTATTAGATGTCCAAGTTGAAAACCCTTACAGATAGTGATCTTATTTTAACTTTTGCAAACATTGGTTTGTCCAAATCTACTAAACTTATGACAAAAACATTACATTCTTATTTAGGAAAACAAAAGAACGCATTAAATTTTAAGAAACTATCAAGACTTTAAAGTTTAAAGTCTTGATAGTTTCTTATGGGTTTGAAGTTTAAACCCATGTTCTTGTGGTCTTGCTGCACCCATTAAACACAAATAAGATTTTTAAATGGCGTTTAAGCCAATTTATGTAGAGTTTGTTGCTTCGTTTTCCAAGACGAATTACTTCACGTTACCTAAGATTAAAACACAACACATAAAAAACAAGAAATGCGAAGCTCAACTGCAGCTGGAGCAAAATAACCTTAAAATCGCTGTATTTATAACGAGGTTCGGCGCGACCCGAAGAACAGCGCGGTCGAAGAGTTGCGTTCAAAACTGTCTGAAAATAAGAAGCTTCCCGTGAAAGTAAGTTCTAAAAGTTGTGGCTAAAAGAAGCCCAGTGTTGGCAGACTGTGCTGTAGTCTCACCTGGCCGAAGTTTCATGCAAACGATGCTCCCGTGCGCTCCAGGTGTTCAAAACACGGTGAACAAACCGGGCAGGTGGAGACCTGCTCCAGCTTTTCTGGTTGGAATTGAACCGGCAAACGCCGCCGAATGTCTCTTCGACTCGTCGGCTCCTCGGACGAAAAGCGACGGAGGAGAAAGTGACCGAAGTGACTGGTTCGCGGCAGCTCCTGCTTCATTCCTCCAGCTCTGACAGTCTCACTGACTGACTGCTTGAGGAGACGACCGTTTTTAAAACCGCGCAGGCGCGAGCCCGACGCCGCACGTGGACGAGCAGCACTCGGGGGCGTCCAGTTGAAGATGGAGGATTTACAGGACACAGGGTGGGTAATGATTGACCGCTCCTTGTTTCACTTACTGGCACCGAGTCTGTTTAACGTGACTGTTATTGTTTCACCCGCTTCTTTCTCTGAGTGGTTCACGTGCAGGGCCGGACTTTCCAAAAGGGCTGACGCGGGCAGGTGCCCAGGGCCCCAAGGTTTACAGCCCCCCCCAAAATAGTATTGTTTTAATTACAGTATTTTCTGGACTATAGGTCGCACCTTTATATAAGTCGCTTTGTCCAATTATTGTCAATAAATTGGAAAAATCCATAAACAGGTCGCAACTTTATACAAGTCGCATCTATTACAGTATGCGTCACCGCTACGCGACGTGTCAGCGCAGGGGTGCTCATTAGGTAGATCGCGATCTACTGGTAGAGCTCTGAGGTAGTACTGGTAGATCGCAGCGTGACATTAAAAAAATAATTGTCAGCCTATCAAACATCCTGTCACTTGATTGACATACAGGGCAGCCATTCATGATTGATTGATTCACAGCCCTCATTCTCTCAAACCTGGGGCCTCATGTATCAACCATGCGTGCGCACAAAAACATTGCGCACGTCACTTTCCACGCAAAGTGGCGTATGTATCAAATCTGATATGAACGGGAATATCTGCGCTTCCACGTACAAATCCACGGCTGCTCCCCTGTTGGCGTACGCACGTTTCTGTGGTTATTGTTCCTTTGGCGACACTTACAGGTGATCTGTGAAACCGTGTCCACGATGTGAAAACAATCATAAATCCCACCAAACACACATGATTAACGATTATTACATCCACATGGACGCAATTAGATGAGTGGATATAAAAGCATGCGCCAGATAGTGGCAACAATATTGACAACAATGAGATGTAATTTCTTTAAATAAGAAGTTAACCAAGCTGTATTAACACGCCTACGTTTAGGTCAGTGGGTAAAGCGCTTGCCTTTAGTTCCAAAGGTCGTGAGATCGACTCCCGCATGGTACAACGTTTTTCTTTTTTTTTTCGTTCCAGATTGAAATACACATGAAAACTATTTACAAAACAATAAATCGTCTGCTTCCTTTCATTTCATGTATTGTTCTATTTCTTGTTGTTTCATTCAATAGTTTTCCTGTGGTCTTTAAATCTGGAATGAAAAAAAAAAACATTGTACCAAGCGGGAGTCGATCTCACGACCTTTGGGACGAAGGGCGGGCGCGTTCGCCACTAAGCTATACAGGCATGTTAGATCAGCTTGGTCAACTTCTTATTTAAAAGTGGATGGTTTGTTTTGCACTGTGCGTGCCGAATGAAGCCTTTTTCCGTGCTTCTCTGCCTCACTCAGAAGTGATTTCTGTTCACAGTCCGTGAAGTTCCTCTTTTTTCCACGTTCCGACATGATTTGCAATGGAGCAGAGACGACATTCCTGTCGTGCATGGCATATTTGAATGACTTTGCATATTCATACGGAGGCGTGTCAAAGGCGGAGTCGGCCACTCTCTCATGTGCGCTGAATTCCACGTTGATTGTGTTGTACATAAGGAATGTGCGTGGATTCCGGTGTACGCACAGTTTGATAAATCTGGATTTTTTTGTGCGTGGACACTTTTCTGGATTTGTCCGTACGTGACTTTTCAGTAAGAAATCTACGCAAGTCTTTGTACATGAGGCCCCAGGTCTGAGAGATTTTCGGGGAAACCCCATCCCCGCTCCCCCACCCCCGAAGGTGTGAACTTCTCCGTGTTTGAAGTTGCACACACGCAGCGCTGTAGTCCAAAGTTTTTTTGCACTAACAACAGATTTAAATAATGGCAGAGAGCTGAGTGTTTTTCTGCTACTCGCCCTTTTTCAGCATGCAGGAGCAAAACTAATAAAATCCAGGGTCCAAAGAGACGTTATTCACCAGTTTGGACGTAACTGTTCATGCAGTTGCTGCATGCACAATGAATGCAGCTGAGCCCAGGGTTGCCAGATAAAAAAAGCCTTATTTACGTACCATCTCCTTTTCTGAGCACATGTTCAAGAAACACACAACACACACTTCATCTTGCTCAAGATGAGAGTTCTGCAATGGAGTTAAATTCAAAGCAGTCTGCTCCTCAGACAAACAGTGTTAGAATTATTATTTTATCTATGAATGTTTCTGTTAAATTATTATTTTGTATAAATGTTTCTGTTCCGTGCCCTGAGATTACTTCTTTTGTGAATTGACGCTATATAAATAAACTGAATTGAATTGAATCAGAACATCTTTACTCAGCAAACACAACAGTTTAGGTCAAAATACTATCATTTTAAAGCCACATTACTATAGTTCATAATTTCTTATTTGGCAACCCAACTGACATGAAAACTACAGAATTTGTCATGTAAACCAGCTTATTTTTTGTTTATTACCCCCCCCAATAAACATTGAAAAATCACTAATGTTTCCACAGGTTGTTTTCGTGTAAACGGGGCCTTATAGTAGGTAGATCACTTTGACTTGATCATTTCAAAAGTAGCTCGCATGCTGAAAAAGTCTGAACACCCCTGCGTTAGCGCATCATTTGCCCTGCTGAAAATGACGACCACAGAAGTATGCACGGAAGGACTTTTCACAAGATTAACACGGTAAAAACAATTATTTGTCTGCTGAAAATTATAGCAAACATGTGTCTTAGCTTAACTGTTCCTTAATAAATTCACGTAATGGTCAAATCTGCTGGATTTAAATTTTTTCGCTTTTAAAAAGTACAAGGAAAAACAATGAAGCTAATCGCGACACATTTACGTCTATAAAACATTGAATTTGATCTCAAATAACTCCAACAGCTAACAGTTTGTAAATGTACATCTAGTGATTACTTTCTGTAAGTTTGAAAAAAATCTGCTGTGTGGTTTATGAGCTATTTGCTCAAACGTACAAGGAAAAATCAATGAAGCTAACCGCAACACATTTACGTCTATAAAACATCTAATTTTATCTCAAACATCTCATAAAGCTAATCAGTTGTAAATATCCATTTAGTGATTACGTTCTGTAAGTTTGGGTGGTACTGCACACCTAGCGGCCGAAAGTGGTACTGCACCATTTTTGCCAAAATGGAAAAACGGTCATATCTGAGCCAAAAATTTGTCTAAAAATATGGGAAAAAATCCATAAACAAGTCTCACCTCTCTATAAGTTGCAGGGCATGCAAATTAGGCAAAAAGATGCAACTTATAGTCCGTAAAATACGGTAATTAAAATTTTCCAAATGCATTAAGCTGGATTTATATTCTGCAAGAAGGGAAGAAGTCTTAATTGCATGAAGTGATAGCTTCCTTCTACACATTTGTCAAATGTAAGGCTCGAGGGCCAAACGTGGCCCTGGCCCCCAAAATGACGTTCTAAATGGAATACATTTTTATCGTCTTTCATTTTGCTTAGAAAAAAAATGAGCGTACCGTATTTTCCGGTGTATAGGTCGCACCTTTTTATGTTTTTTTTCAAGGCCTGCGACCTATACACCGGTGCAAACTATATATGGCTTGTTATCACTTTCGGCGAAACAAAATTTTAAATCCAGCTCATTTCACAATTACGTTAATTGTATGTTTTGTATGTTTTGTATATAATGTATATAGAAATCTGTCATATCCTGTTGGTTTTGAACTGTCAACATCTGTTTACTGTGATTGTAGTTTTCTTTATTTTCTTTTTGATAAGTGCAAATGCCTATTGCCAATGTGACGTGTGCTGCTGACCACTTGACCAGGTCACCCTTGTAAAAGAGATCTCGATCTCAACGGGCTCTACCTGGTTAAATAAAGGTGATTGATTGATTGATTGATTGATTTATTGATTGTTCATTTATTAAGGAAAAGTTCAGCTCAGACACATATTTGCTATAATTTTTATCAAACAAATAATTGTTTTTAAGTGTTAATCTTCTTAAAAGCCTTGCTGTGCGCTCCTGTGGCAGACATTTGCAGCAGAGCTAAACGTAGGTGCGACCTATACACCGGTGCGACCTATCTAGGGATTTTTCCAGTGATAATTGGACAATGCGACCTATACACCGGTGCGGCCTATACACCAGAAAATATGGTACTTTATTTAGTGCAGACTTTGGGCCGAGATGGTGTAGAGCAGGGGTGTCAAACTCAAGGCCCGGGGGCCAAATGTGGTCCTCACTGACATCTTATCTGGCCCCCAAGATGTTGTTTTAAATGTAAAATACTTTTTTATCACTTTAATTTTTTTCAGCAGTCTTTGTTTATGATGTCCAAAGTGCAACAGAGAATGTCAAATGAGACCAATCAAACTCTTTTTGAGGAACCGGTGACCAAGAAAAGATGTTGGGTATCTAACTTGAGGTAATGTCGATTTTGAAACCGGCCCTTAGTTTATAAAAGGTTTTAATTTTGGCCCTTTTGTGGGTTTGACTCCCCTGGTGTAGAGGTAGTGCAGCTGACCTGGGACCAGAAAGTTGCAGGCTCAACTCCCTGCCATGCCCACATGCTGTGGTGTCCTTGGGTAAGACTTACATAGCTGCCTCTCTGCTCATGGGTGTATCTCCCGTGTGATGGTGCTGGGGCAGCTGTGGTTGAGTGGTTAGAGCAGTCGTCCTCCAATACAAGAGTTGGGGGTTCGATTCCACCGGCAGACATGCCGAAGTGTCCCTGGGTAAGACACTGAGCTCCTCATTGCCTCTGATGTGTGTCCCATTGGTGTATGAATGTGATAAAGCTCTGATTAATCTTTATATGAATGGGTAAATGAGGGCACATGTGTTGTAAAGAGCTTTGAGTATCTTGATAATATACAAGTTAGAAAGGTGCTATATAAGTACAGTCCATTTAAATGCAGAGCAATAAATTTGTCATCTGGGAACATATGGCGATGACAACGCATAGCACTGTACTTCACGTGAAAGCTGTCCAAAAACAATTAGCATTTTTCAGTAGTTTTTGATTTTGTGGTGGAAAGAGCAACAAACAACGTCAAATGAAGTCAGTCAAACTCTTGTTGAGCAACTTGCAAGCAAGAGAAGGTTTCTGACCTTCTGGTTTCTGACTTGAGTTAATGTATTGATTGAAACTGACCCTCGGGTTGAACCATCCATTACCTTTATCTGCTTCTTCCTTGTTGTCACTAGTGCCATATCCAGCAATCACTGTGCGAGAGGCGGAATACACCCTGGATAGGTTGCAAGTCCATCACCGGGCCACATAGAGACAAACAAGACAACCATTCACACTCACACTCACACCTAGAGACAATTTAGAGTTACCAGTCAGTCTAACATGCATGTTTTTGAACCAAGTTTTTAATTTTGGCCCCCTTTTGTAACTGAGTGTGACACTCCTGAGGGTTTGGAGCACTGGACTCCTGCCTAGGCTATGACTGTAATTCTGACAAGATCTAATAACCTTGCACAGATGGGATACATTGAGCGTGGCTCAATATTTCAACACATACTGTAGATACACTTTGACGCAATCCAAGAGAGTCGTGCCCGGACGAGTGTATATAGGAGAGGGCCGAAAAGAGTCTTTCGCAAACGTATTTGTCAAGTACTATCAGTGTATAATCTGTACCTCTGAAGGAGGTTTTTCAAAGTAGCTGTTATCCAGCTACATTCTAATGGTCATGTATGATGTGGAGTGTCATCATGCCATATGGAGGGTGTGTTAACTGAAAATGAAATGAAAACTACAACTTTCATTTCATTTACTGTGCCAAAGAAATGCCATATCTTACAAGTCGTGTGCAGACAACGTAAACCCCTGGTGCCTCATAAAACTTGGATTAAGTCATATTTAATAAAAGTCAAATTTTTGGCACAAATTTCAACTCATACATCATACGCATCACACTTTATTATTGTAGGACTTTTTTATTGTAAAAAGAGCATCTACCTTTGCGTGACTTGTTTAGTACAAAACATGCATGAAGGCTTCAAGTTTGAACCCCACAAAGGAAGTTATTTTTCTATCCTTACCCATCTCAGCTAAAGACTGATGTCTATTTGACACCTACAACTACATTTAAATCTCTACAAAACTTTCATCTAAGCCTTGACATTTATGGACCATTTAAATGTCACATGGACTTTTTGTTTCCACCCCAAATCTCCTCACTAATTTGAACAAACAAGAGAAATGTATGATGCCACAAGAGAAAATATAATTTCAGAAAACCATACCATCGTCTAGAAAGGTGTCACATTTCTTCTTTTAGTGGTCTGCACAACACGATTCTGAGGCGACATCTGAAACCCACTACAGTACCTTTCATTACGGACATGTTGCGTCAGCCCAGTTCTAATGGCTATCGCTGGCTTCGCTGGCTCAGATATGCTTCGAGTGTTTATCCTGGGGGCCATTTGAACAGTGGCAGAGGAAAACCTAAATTGGTACCATGTGTGTTTGCGTATGTGTTTGTGTGTGTGTGTGGCTGGGGTGTGCCTAATGTGAAGAAACAGTAGGGCCCCTGTTTCTCCTGGGTTTGGCCCAACGACAGTTAAGTTGTGGACGTCACACTCACCCCGGTGCTTTACACGGCACACTGGAACTATTCTTGGGGCACCTCTGACATAATGGACCATCTCAGACAGGATCCGCCCTCCAGAACGTTGAGAACAGACTCAGCATCCGAGCCAGAAAGAGCTGCAGGTTTAGAACATGCCGTGGCATGTTGCCATGAAGTTACAGTGTGTTGGTTGGTTTCAACAAGACCCATTCATGAAGTCCACATGTAGGAATGACATCTTCATTTGCCCGTTTGATTAGTAAAGATCCGTGATTATAGCACTGTTTACACAGGGGTGAAATGGAGTACAATCATTTACATGTCACGTTTGTCGTAAATAGTAACTTTAATCAGGTATTCTATAAACCAGTGGTTCCCAATGCTGATCCCTGAGGAACACCATCCCGAACGTTTCAGTTGTTTCTCTACTCCAACACGCCTGATTCTGTACTTCTCAAGTTCTGCAGAAGCCTGTTAATCATCCATTCATTCAAACCACGTGCGTCAAAGCAGGAAAACAAGTAATACGTGCAAGATGGTGTTCCTCAAGGACCACAGTTAGGGACCATTGCAAACTACTTTAACTCATCTGTATTTTAAGTAAAAATCTGTTCAAATCCTTCCATTGATGCTCAAAATGATTGACCTTAGTGAAAATCACAAAATCTAATTTTTTCTTCAAAGAAACGGCTTTCTTTGCTTGTGTGCAATAAACGTATACAGATATTTGTCTTTATCGTATAATCAGGGTTTCAACCTCTGACCTGGTTTTGATACAAGGATGTAACACTTCTATTATTGGAAATGAAGCAAACACAAATTTTAGGAAGTAAGGATACCCAACGGCTCACATACATTCATTGTACAAGTGTTTTACAGCCAGTTCTCTTTTCTGAGTGCGCTAAATCAAGTTTTATTGGTGTTAGAAATATCTGCAGAGTTTGGACTTGTTGGCATGAAGGGTCTATTCCTGATTGTATTTGAGTTTAAGACGAGTAAATAGAAACTGACCCTTTACCACCCAAGCCTCAAAATGTCCTTCTGGATAAAAAAAAAAAAACGTATTTTAACTATAAAAAGTAAATATTTTGCCAATTTTTCTAGAGCAATTGGAACTTTCAGTATCTTAGCAGTTTATTTCCAATGAAGAGTGTATTTATTGGTTTAAAAAGAAGAAAAACTAAATGTTAAAAAGTGTTGCTGGCAACACGCTCGCAATAAAAGTCTCTTGGTAAAACGAATCCTTGAACCATGACTATAACATAATGCTGGAACCTTCTTCACTTGAAAACTTTACAAGCTGTCAAACACCGGAGTAGTCAACCAACCGGTCTAGAGTAAAGCTATGCTGAGCTTTGCTGAACTGACACAAAGTGAGGCACAAGACTTTGAGTAATCTTTTGTTTTTTTTATTGTTTGTGTGTTTGTGTGTGTGTGTGCAACAAGTTGTAGTAACGTTAGTTAGTGGAAAATCCCTCAATACATGTTAAACTGCCATGAAATTTATATGACTGATGAGATTTATAGAGCTCTGTTTGCTCCGTGTCCACACAGATCATTAGCAGTGTTTCCCCTAGATCAGTTCCCTTGGTGGGGCATTCGTCGTATTTTATTTTTGTCAACGTGGTGGAGGGAGACGTGGGACAAAGTCATGTGTGTGCTGCTCGCCTGCTAGCTTAGCGCTAGCTTGCTGCCGTTTTTTTTTTAATCAACAACAGGGAGCGATCGACTAGACCAGTGGTGTAGTCTACATTTTTGTAGTGGGTATACTGTGCTTAGAAACCAAAGTACAGTACACTGGTTAGTACAATGTAATCGTCAATATATTTTGATTTTTAAGCGTATTGAACATTTCCAATTTTTTCTTATGTTTATATATGAATAAATGAACAACAAACATTGTACAACATTTGGCTTTGTATTAAAATCATGTTAGAGAATTTATGCAACAGTATCAAAGCACAGCGTTACATACCGTTAGATTGTTTCGGAAGCGTTCAACTGCCGTTTAACGTATCAATGACACATGTCTAATGATAAGTCATGTGTCATTGGGCACTTTTAAGTGGGTATACTGAAATTCTTAAGCTTTTCTAGTGGGTATACTCCGTATGCCTGAGTATCACATAGACTACACCACTGGACTAGACGGAGTCGCATCTGTCTTACCCGCCCGCTAGCTTAGCGCTGCGTTGCTGCCAATTTTAATTGACAGAAGGGGGCAGGGCAGGGGCGGGGAATTGCGAAGCAGTACGTCAGTAACATTTTTGCTAGCGCGTTTGTATTGTGGCCTGCACTACATCAATACCGACAGTTGTCGATGGGGTGGGGCGTGGTAGGGCGGCTTGGTTCTGTTGATGGGGTGGGGCGCCCGGCTTGTGTGACGTATAAGGGAAACACTGATAAGGGGGTAAATGGTCATTTGTACTTTTCCATTCCATTCAGTCTACGTTCCTACCCTCACCTATGGTCACGAGCTCTGGGTAGTGACCAAAAAAACGAGATTGCGGATACAGGCGGTTGAAATGAGTTTTCTCCGCAGGGTAGCTGGACTCTCCCTTAGGTAGGGTGAGAAGTTCAGTTATCCAGGAGAGACTCGGAGTAGAACTGCTGCTCCTCCACATCGAAAGGAACCAGTTGAGGTGGTTCGGGCATCTGGTAAGGATGCTCCCTGAACGCCTCCTAGAGAAGTGCTTCGGGCTTGTCCAACTGGGAGGAAACCCCGGGGAAGATCCAGGACACGCTGGAGAGACTACGTCTCTCAATTGGCCTGGGAACGCCTTGGGGTCTCCCTAAAAGAGCTGGAAGAGGTGACTGTGGAAAGCGATGTCTGGAACTCCCTACTCACGCTGCTGCCCCAGTGACCCGACTTCAGAACAAGCAGAAGGTAATGGATGGATGGATCTTACTGTTTAAATGTTACAAAATGTATAGGCAATGTAGGCTACTAATGTTATTTGTCCCTGTGTGTATTTGTTTGTCTGTTAGCAAAATATCCCTTGAACCACTGGATGGATTTGAATGAAACCCCTTGGAAGTAGCCAACAACTACCGTAAGTCAGTTCTTTAAGCTCAGATGTGGTGTGATAATAACTGGAAGTCCACTCTGAGCACAGATCTTTGTTTAAAGCTTTGGCGGGCGATATGCATTTATTTGTTTCTTTTTTAATGCGAAAATATATTTTTTAAAAATCTACTTGCAAACATACACAATTTCGTTTTCTGTTGTTTGGATTTTATTTTTTAGCATACCATTGGTGTTTGTTTTTGAGTGTTGCACTTGTCATCGTGCTCTGCAACAGGAAGTTGGATGAAGCGAGGCAAACAGGATGACTCAACTCTGCTCTGTTGCCTCATATTGTCTACAGTAGGGAAGATAATGGGTTGTTTTCCTGTCCATGTATGGTATAGCATCAGTCCTGTGTGACAAGTTGTTTTCCAGGTCAGGTCTCACTCAGGTGTTACATCTTGCGTGTTTCATAGCTTCATGTCTGCCTTGAGCTCTTAGGTGTTTCTTGCTTGTGGGTATGATTGTGCAAGATAGAAAATACAAATAATACAGAATGCTGACAGCGCGATAAAGGACGTGATCAAAAAAGGCGTTCAATACAGGATCAACTGGACTTTATAAAGGACGTGGTATGTGCCGGGTGTTTTACAGCAATGGAAAGAGAGAAGGGCAGATATGTAGGATGCAGATCGTACCAGGTTTGACACTGGTTGCTGGTAGGCTGAAGCAGTGCTTAATTTGAGCCGGGTCCTGCCGGAACAGGATCCTTGAACTCTCTTATTTTGACAGGGTGCATTCTGGTAACTGTTTTCTTGGATCCGGTAATGCTCAGGCTTACTGCTAATAAAGTTATGAACAAATATGACTGCCTTGAACAAATAAAACATATTGGATATGTAAACTAAAAATAATTACATAAACACTCATTTTAAACACAACAGCCACTTACGACTTCTTAATATCGCATACGAGCTGCCCCTTGAAGTAGCATTTCCGTGTCTATCCTTAAAAAAAATCTCCACCCCTAAAAGAGTGGTGGGGGTTAGTGCCGAGATAACCAGGCAGTCATACGGGGGCAGGAGCCCATAGGCAGCCACCATGAACAGATGGAGGAGGCTCCTGGAGCTTTAGCATGTGGAGTCGGACAACAACGAGCAGGGACAGTGTCAGGCTTGGAACCGTCATGTAAGGGCAGGGTGGGGGGGTAGGATGTTGACAGAAGCGGAGTCTTTGCAGATGTAGGTAAATGTAGATGTTTAACAACCTGTTAAAATACACCAAAGTGCAGGAAATCGCATCTACTTTATTCAAAAATTTCTGGGGGAGGAACCCCCCACCCACCCGGCCTGCCCAATATTTGCATTCTTGCATCGATCAGTTTACAAATTAAGTCCAGGACTGAAAATATATCCAGGAAAAAGTTTTTTTTTTTCAGCCACAGTTTAAATTCATTCAACCTTTATTTATACAGATAAATCACATTGAGTCTCGAAGACTCATTTACAAGTGAGACCGGTTTGAACAGACAATAAAGTAGTGAAAGTGACAACATAGGTTTTGGAGGCAAAAAATGCTGTGCATGTCTGTCAAATTGTCAAAGAAAAACCCTGGCATCAGATTTACCAACATGGAGAAAAGTGAGCAGTATCTGTTCATAATCCTCTGAGATTATAAACTCTTTCAGTTTCTACCCAAAACTGCCGTTTATCTGAGTAGAAAGCAGCCAGGAGAGCTGCGTCGAAATTATAAAGATAAGAACCGAATTATGGCTGCTGTGTAACTGAATGCACACAAAAACTCTGTTTTCTTAGCTAAAGTTTTCTCCTAAAACTTTTTTTTTTTTTTTTGCCATTTCAGCACACAAAGCTTGATGGTAACAGGATCAATTTAATGACTAGAGATCTTGGGGAAAAAACTCTAAAGTAGCTCTGACTTTGTGTTTCTATGTCACAAAGGGACAGCGGGGTATGCACATTATTAAAATTTTCCACACAAATAAACACCTTAGGAAATGTTTTTGGTTGTTGACTCTTGTTGGTTCACATAGTTCTTGTTGCTGTGTGCTCATTTGTTTTTTTCTAACACATCTAGCTGTAATAATTCCGGAAAAGAAAGGTCACGTGGCACCATGATTGCATACAGGAGAGTAGGCCGGGTTTAATTCTAAACCTCGTGAGCAGAGACTGGTTCCAAAAATGCAACTTAGCAGTTGAGGTAAACTGGGTCCTTCTGACTTCATAGCCCAGGTGTTATAATACTTCTCTGATAGATACAAAGAGACCAGTTCTTAAAAATATCCATTTTAAGAATCATAAAAAAAAAATCAAGTTGCAGTGTTTGCCCTAGATCAGTTGCCTTGGCGGGGGCGCTCGTCTTATTTTATTTTTTGTCAACAGGTAGGGGGTGAGGACGGGAATGAGTCACATCTGTGTTGCCCATTTGCTAGCTTAGCGCTACGTTACTGACGTTTTTATCGACGACAGAGTAAAGAGTCGTCTGTGTTGCCCATTTGCTAGCTTAGCGCTACGTTACTGACGTTTTTATCGACGACAGAGTAAAGAGTCGTCTGTGTTGCCCATTTGCTAGCTTAGCGCTACGTTACTGACGTTTTTATCGACGACAGAGTACAGAGTCGTCTGTGTTGCCATCTGCTAGCTTAGTGCTACGTTACTGCCGTTTTTTTAATCTACGACAGAGTACGGAGTCATCTGTGTTGCCCATCGGCTAGCTTAGCGCTATGTTGTTGCCAGTAATTGTTGACCAGGGTGTGTGTGTGTGTGTTTTGTTTCAACGAGGAGGTTGCTTGATCGAATCCCGGTCAGGGTCTTTTCTGGGCGAAGTTTGTATGTTCTCTCCGTGCATTCATTCGAATTATTCAACCTTTATTTACATAAAAAATCACATTGAGCCTCGAAGACTCATTTACAAGTGAGACCTGTTTGGACAAGTGGCGAAAAGTGACAACATAGGTTTTGGAGGCAAAAAAAATTAAAAAATCCTAACATGGTATTAAAGCTGCATTCTGCAGTTTCTGGAATACGCTGGCACTTAGAACAATTTTCAACAGGGAAAAGCATTCTGCTCCCTCCCCCTCAGAGCCATATACAGTATGGCTCTGTTCCCCGTCACTCTCGCTGTAAATCAGCTCAGCTTCCTTAACTCCGCCTCCACTCATGTCCTGTCGCAGCCGCTCCGAATTTCTGTGTTTATATGTTAATAAAACGTTCTAAAAAATAAAATAAAAACAGGGTCCAGCACACCAGAACACCAGCAAATCTGCAGAGCCTCGGCAGCCACGTTGAACCCGATTTTAATTCGCTCGTGACAAATTCATTCATTTCCTGAATGACTGAGCGGAGGATGTCATGACTGAGCGGAGGAAGAAGCGATCACTTGACTTTTGGCAAAAAAACAAAAGAAAAGTCCAGAGCAGGGATGAAGAAGGGATATTTAATACATTTGTGTCACATACAAAACAGTTTTGCATCGCTTTGCAATTATTTCAACGAGAACCTGCGCGGCCGCTGCGGGCTGACAGGCGGGGGCGTGGGTTGGGGGGGGGGCGTGGGTTAGGAGCGTGAGAAGTTAGAAGCTCTGTTTTTATTGGCTGGTTATAAACTCTGTTTTTATTGGCTGGTTAACCGCGGGGCGCTTTGGTTTTTATAAATGCTTTTATTACCACCGGGAGACGCCAGAGGACTATAGTTTTTTTCAGAGATTATCTGTCAAACATCAATCTATCATGAAATAGTGGCAGAGTGAAGAAATATGTTTAAAAAATAAGTTACATACTGATCCTTTAATCTTTGGCTGAAGATTAAAAGCATGAAAATTAAAAGAAAACCTCGCACACAAGCACATAATGACGCCGACATTCCACGGGGGGGGAGGGGGGGATGCAAGGGCGGTGAGATGTGTCCAGAGACAACACACAGAGGCACTGCAAGAGTTCAGATAAGAGTGGTAAATCATGTGTTCATGGTGCATGTATGGGTTTTCTTCAGGTACTCCGATTTCCTCCCGCAGACCAAAATCATGTATATTAGGCTGATTGCTAAATCTAAATTGTCCCTAGGTGAGAGAGCGTGAATTATTGTCTCGTTTGTCTCTATGTGTCCCTGTGATGGATTTGGACCTGTCCAGGGTGTCCCCCGCCTCTCGCACAGTGACTTGAACATGGGCACCAGTGACCCAGAAAGGAAGAAACGAGTAAAGAAAATGGATGATTTCAGCCAAAACTCTGTATAAACAGGAGATGCAAACACACCAGCAAATATTTTTAGAAGGGGAGCGCGAGCGTGGCCTTGGTGAGAATGAGCTGCTGTTCCCACATTTGATGTGTTCTTTCACAGTACTGTAGTTGTCCCTATCATCTGATAATGGGTGCTCCTCTGGTGAAAATGACCAGTTGATTCATGAGGTGCGTAAATCCAAGTGTTCTCCCAACAAGTACAGCGCGTGTCTCTGGTTCCGTGCAAAGAAGTTACAGTACTTTGTTCTCAGAAAGTTTTTGCTGGGGTTTCATAACATCTTCAGGTTTTCCTGTTATTTAACCAAATTCACAGGAATCCATGGAAATAAATCAACACAGCTTACACGTGGAAGTAACTGCAGCATTTTATTGGTTTGGATTTCAAAGCGTCGTAAGAACATGTGGCTTTATAGTTTGAGGAATTCAACATTTTCATTTTCAACGTTTCTGGCGCTGGTCCAGGCTTTGATGCCTCCTTACTGTAAGACCTTCAAGGAGAAGAGGTTTCCTCAGGATGTTTCTGCAGCAGCTTATGTGATTTGAGTTTATATACATAACGTACAAATCTCAAGCTGCAGGTCTTTCTGCAAATACACTACCTTTGGGAACTGATCTTGGTGTCCTTTTCTTGTTTGCAGTCTGTGTGGCGGTCTATTTGTCCAGTAAACACTGGAGAAACAACTGTGAGGTAAAAAGGTCATGTTACTGCGATTAAGTGTTTAGGCTACAGGATTGAAGAAGGTTGCCAGGTCAGTCTCAGCTTTTTCCATCACATGTCTCCCTCAGGACATCCCTCAAATAAGAGAGACTATCATATTGGGTGGAAAAGACCAAAAAATAAATAAATAACACCAGTGAGAATTCACACGGTTGTTTTCCTCCTTATTGAACTCTAACTTCTTCAGCAGCTATTAAACACACTCCGGTATCACAGTGTTCAGCTCATTACAGATATAAGTTTTGATATTTGTAACATATCTTTTTATTATCATTTAATCTAACAAAGTTAGGTCCTCTGAACGGATAAAAAAAATTGTTGAAACGTTTTGTCTTTTATCCAAGAGACTTCTTCAGTCTGAGGAGCTGCACTAAACTCAGTCTTATAAATAGCCCCTTCTTGTAGTGGATCATCGAGTTCGCTGCTGACAGCCAAAACCAGCTGTTCACATGATAAATGAGGACCATCAGCCTAACGAATGATCGTTAGTGCTCTGATGCTTGTTTGCTATTCACAGGGGGCGAGTGATACTAGCAATAACTGCATTGTAAGAGGGGGACAGTTGGACACGGAGGCCTCCACCTCTGTTTAATGATGGACGGTTTCTTTTCACAAAGATGGCCTCCTTTAATCCTCTCTCAAACCATCGTTCCTCTCTATCAAGGATGTGAACATCTTCATCCAAAGAGTGACCGCTGTCCCCTTCTTACAATGTTGTTATTGCTAGTATCACTCAGCCCTCTGTAAATAGCAAGCAGCCATCAGGGCACTAACGATCCATCGTTAGGCTGATGGTCCTCAATATGAAAAGGGGCTATTTTTAAGACTGAGTTTAATGCAGCTTCTTAATGACAGTCTTTTGGATAAAAGATGAAACGTTTCAACAATTTTTTTTAAAACCTGTCCAGAGGACCTGACTTAATTTTCTTAGATTTTTCTGGATTATTGAGCACGCATCAGGATATTATTATTTAACTTTATTTACAACTTTTACCTCATAGAATTGTAGATCTTTTTAAATCCTTGAAAAACTTTGGAATCCATTTCGGCACATTTGCTTCATTATTAAACTTTTTTCCAGCTGGTTCAGCTAACTATAGCTTTTAGTTACTATTTTGCTCATTTGATCTTTTAGCTACTGTTCTGTTGTTTTTAGCTTCTTCTTCTTCTTTTTTTGGGCTAATTTTATCCTTTCTTCTGATAGTTTGAACTTTAACCACTCAGTCATACAGCGGTCAGCGTTCACACTTTTGCAGAAACATGCTAGTCTTTTTTAAAAAGTATTTTAGCAATCATTTTTTGACGTTCTGTAGGGGTTTTACAGCTTTTGGTCTTTTGGGACTTTTCTGAAGGTTGAGTCACCCAAAACACGACAATCCTAGTTATGTCTGCATGATTCATAGGTCAGTAAGTTTCAAACAAAACAAAAAGAACAGCTGAACTCAAACAACAGGATGAGTGAAAAAGCAGCCAAAGTCTAAAGAAAAAAGCACCTTCAACAGATCAAGACACTTAAAAGATTACAGAAAAACCGAACTCCTTTAAGGCAAAATATGGAAAAACCAGGAACGCCTTGAGACTTTTCCACAGGATGTTTATGCAGATGCTTTTACCTGTTTGCAAATATGAACACCTGCTAACAGCCCAGAGGCCCCGAGGCTACTGGACACAGATTTACACATTGAAACAAATAAAAAGGCTGCGTTTCTTTATGGGATGCCATTTGTAAAGTTACACAGTCAAAAATGAACAGTACTATTTAGGTTTATTTAGCCTTTCATAAGAAAAAATGTAACGCTTTTTTTCAAAGTCATAGTTTCACCATGTACGTACATATATAAATGTCATAGTTCCAAACTAAATATTTAATTTACAAGCTAAATATTTAGTTTACAAACTAAACACTTAACTTGCAAGTTAAATATTTAGTTAGCAAGCTAAATATTTACCAGTAGTTCCACACTAAATATTTAATTTACAAACTAAATATTTATGTCCAAGCTAAATATTTTGTGGTTTTGTGTGAGAAATCATTTAATATCTTGTATTTTTTTATATATGCGATTGCTATTTGAGTTGATTGTTTGAATTAATTTTGTTTGAAGAAGGCGCTCTGTCATTCTCCCTTTTAAAAAGAGATTTTTATTAATGAAAAGTGCATTATAAATTGAATTCATTATTATTATTATTATTAAATAATAAGATTTTTTTCTTCTTATGCCTCCTTTCATTTCATGTATTGTTTTGTTTTATAATGTGGTTTTGTAAATAATTTATTTTTATTTTTTAAATGAATAAATAAATAAAAATGTTACGAACTCAATATTTAACTTGCAAGTTTAATATTTAGTTAGTGAACTAAATATTTAGGTGTAAATTGAATATTTAATTTCATAGTTAAATATTTATTTTCAAAACTAAACATTTATTTTCCAATCTAAATATTTAGTGTCCAAGCTAAATATTAAATTTCAAAACTAATTTCTAAGTTAAACATTCATTTCCTTAAACTAAATATTTAATTTGCTTACTAAATATTTAGCATGGACTTAAATATGTATTTTTTAATTTTAATATTTATTTCCAAACTAAATATTTAGTGTCCAAGCTAAATGTTTAATTTCCAAACTAAACATTTAATTTCTAAGCTAAAAATTTAATTCCTAAACTAAATATTTAATTTGCTAACTAAATATTTAACAATGACCTAAATATTTATTTTCCAAACTACTTAATTTCCAGAATAAATATTTTTTTTCATTCATTCAACCTTTATTTATACAGGCTAGCCTCGTTGAGTCACGGGGACTCATTTACAAGAGGGACCTGTCTCACTCACACCAAACAACCATCCACTCTCACACTCACACCTAGGGTCAATTTAGAGTCACCAATCAGCCTAACAAGCATGTTTTTTGGTCTGTGGGAGGAAACCGGAGTACCCGGAGGAAACCCACGCATGCACGGGGAGAACATGCAAACTCCACCCAGAAAGGCCCCGGACCGGGATTTGAACCGGCAACCTTCTCGCTGAGAGGCAGCAGCTCTACCAGTTGTGCCACCGTGCTGCCCTAATTAATTTGCTAACCAAATTTTTAGCAAGGACCTAAATATTCATTTTTTTATTTTAATATTTATTTCCAAGCTAAATATTTATTGTCCAAGCTAAATATTTAATTTCCAAAGTAAACATTTTATTTCTAAGCTAAACATTTAATTCCTACACTAAATATTTAATTTGCTAACTAAATACAGTATTTAACTTGGACCTAAATATTTATTTTCCAAACTCAACATTTTATTTCCAAAATAAATATTTAATACGCATAAATAAATATTTAATACGCATACCGTGAGAACCGATCAACAGAGGACGCCATTTCTTCCGTGGTCCACACTGCTCTCACCCACCTGGATCAGAAGGACTCATACGTGCGTCTGCTCTTTGTGGACTTCACATCTGCCTTCAACACCATGATCCCCCAAACTCTGATAGACAAACTATCTACACTTGGACTAAGCCCCTCTATTTGTAACTGGGTACTAGACTTCTTAACAGACAGACCACAGTCCGTGAAGATCCACAACTTCTCCTCCTCCACCATAACCCTCAGCACTGGCTCTCCTCAAGGATGTGTGCTGAGCCCCCTTCTGTTCACTCTGCTCACATATGATTGTACAGCCACACATCCAGGCTGTCATATTGTTAAGTTTGCAGATGATACAGCGGTGGTGGGATGCATCACAAACAATGATGAGTCCAGCTACAGACAGGAGGTGGAACACCTGGAGAGCTGGTGCAAAGAGAATAATCTTCACATGAATGTGAAGAAGACAAAGGAGATGATTGTGGACTTCAGAAGGAACAAACACACCCACGCCCCACTGAAAATAGGTGGGTCTGCAGTGGAAGTGGTCTCCAGCTACAAATACTTGGGTGTACACATGAATGATAACCTCAGCTGGAGCAACAACACCACCAGCCTGATCAAGAAAGGTCATCAGAGACTCTACTTCCTCAGACGGCTGAGACGAGCTGGTCTGAGCAGCCCAGTTCTCACCTCCTTCTACAGGTGTGCAGTGGAGAGCATCCTGTGCTCCAGCATCAACGTGTGGCATGGAGGCTGCACAGTTGAAGAGAGGAAAGCTCTGCAGAGAGTGGTGAAGGCTGCACAGAAGTCTGTTGGAGTCAGTCTCCCCACCATCACAGACATTTACACCTCCAGATGCAGGAAAAGAGCCACCTGCATCATGAAAGACCTCACTCATCCAGCACACTCACTCTTTGCCCCACTCCCCTCAGGACGGAGGTTGAGGAGCATCAAGTGTAGAACCACTAGACTGAGGAACAGCTTCTACCCTGAGGCTGTTAGACT
>JBBPBX010001924.1:65224-96189 GCA_038048925.1 Garcialebias charrua | reverse complement strand
GGTCTGTCCATCAGGTCAGGTGTGTTTTCCTGTTTTGGCAACAGTCATTGATGTGGATGCATGTCAGGGTTAGTCACATGATGTGGCACACAGGTGATGGATGGAGAGGAGCTGCAGGAGGCAGGAGGATGGTGAGGAGAGAGCAGAGGACACAGGTCTGTCCATGAGGTCAGGTGCAACAGGTGTTCTCTGTTGAAAGAGCACAAACCTGTCATCTGCAGTTAAAACAGGACCATGACCTGCAATAAAAACATAAAACACAGACAGAAAACAAGTTTAACTCACTGTAGGTGTTCACACACAGGTGATGGATGGAGAGAAGCTAGAGCAGCAGGCAGGAGGATGGTGAGGAGAGAGCAAAGGACAAAGGTCTGTCCATGAGGTCAGGCGCAGCAGGTGTTCTCTGTTGAAAGAGACACAAACATGACATCTGCAGTTAAAACAGGACCAAGACCTGCAATAAAAACATAAAACACAGACAGAAAACAAGTTCAACTCACTGTAGGTGTTGACACACAGGTGATGGATGGAGAGAAGCTAGAGCAGCAGGCAGGATGATAGTGAGGAGAGAGCAAAGGACACAGGTATGTCCATGAGGTCAGGCATAGCTGATGTTGTCTGTTGGAAGAGACACACACAGATGAGGATGTCAACTTTAAGCTGTTTCTCAACCAACTGCAATAAAAAAGATAACTGAAGCACAGAGGAAAAACATGTGGTCCTTACGTGTATGGTGTAGTGCAGATGTTTGACCAGACATGAAACAGGGGCCGTGATGCTTTGGAGGCTGTGGAGAGACAGGTGATGAATACAGTAGGTGTAGCTATAACGTAAAACAAAAAAACAAAAGGAAAAAAAATAACATGTCTTTACTGTACCTTTAGGAGGATGCTATGCTGGTTAGTGGAGGTGGGCAGGTCTTGTTGAGGCTGGTGGAGTGGAGAGGAGGCAGAAGTGGATTAACAGATGAAGTTATTGTATAACATGACACAAAACAGAAAAATAAAAAAATAAAAAATAAACATTTCAATACCTGTCGGGAGGGAGCGGGGAGAGGGAGGGAGGCGTGTTTTACTGGGGAGAGGGTGAGCTGTCCATGGACTCATCCTGGCTTGCTGCAGCTGGACTGGATGGCATTTGTTCTGTTGCACCAGCAGATCCTGGAGGCGCTGCTAGGACCTTGGTGACAAATTGTAACATGCTGCTTTGCACATCTTCTTGCTTTTTGTCATCCAGGATCTGCTGGTAACATGCCAGGTCATCCAGGACAGCTCTTGAGACCCTGGTGAACCTCTTCCCATCGGTGTCCTAAGCCTCAAATCGGGCCAAGCCTTTCTGGATCTCCCTAAACGCCTTGGCCAATTCCTGCCTGGTGAAGGCCTTGGGCGGAGGGATGGGTGTGACCTGCTCCTCTTCCTCATCCGGGACTTGCCTGTCCAGCTGCATCAGGTCATCAACAGACAACTCCTCTCCTGCTTCACCCAGCAGCTGTTGGACATCGTCCTTCTCCATGTGGAGATCCAGTGACCTACCCATCTCTACAACATCCTGGATGACATTGGCCACTTCCTGGGAACTGGGTGAAGCCACAACAAGCTTTGGACACAGCTTTTCCACATGCCACTCAAGTTGTTTAGTGTCACCCATTCCCAGGAGTGACCAATGTTCTTCACATCATCGTAGATGTTGTACTGTCTCCAGAAATCTTTCAGGGTGACTTCTGGAGACTTCTCGGTTGCCTCCAAAGCATCACTGATGACCCTCTGGAGGTAGTATGCCTTGAAGGTCCATCGGTTGTATCAGTGACGTGGTGTTAGAAGGCAGGTACATCACCTTCACATGCGTGTTAAGGTCGATGAGATGAGTAGGGTGCCCTGGAACGTTGTCCAACACCAGCATGACTTTGAAGGGAATCCTTTGCAAAATCGCCGGGCATCTGGCACAAATTGTTTGGTGAACTAATTTCGAACACAGCCAGTGTCACCCAAGCCTTCTAATTTGCGCTCCAATACACTGGCAGCCTTTTTTCATCAACATTCTTGAAGGCTCTAGAGTTCTCAAATTGTTACACCAACAAAGGTTTCAATTTGCAATCCCCAGAAGCATTCGCCCCGAACAGCAAGGTCAAACGCTCCTTGCCAATCTTGTGACCTGGTGCTGTTCGTTTGTCTCTGCTAACATAGGTACGGTCGGGCAAACGCTTCCAGAACAGCCCTGTTTCATCAACATTAAACACCTGTTGGGCAGTGTACCCGCCGTCCATGATGACCTGTGCCAGTTTGTCTGGGAAGGCCTCAGCTACTTCATGGTCACCACTGGTGGCCTCCCCTGTTTAAATGCACACAAACATGACACGGTTAAGCTGTTGTAACACTGTAATGAAAGGAAAAATGAAAAATAAAAATCGTAAGTCGGGGACTACCTAATAAAAAATGAGAAATTAAACACATGCTCACCCTGTATCTTCAGGTTGTGAAAGTTGGCTCTCTCCTTGAAGCACTGAAACCAACCTTTGGATATGTTGAACAGCTCTGGTCCATTGCTCTCTCCCCATCACCCCCCGCTGAAGTGCCTGACGTACCTTCTCCAGTATCACTCTGCGCTGAAGTGCCTTCTCCAGGATCAGTCTGTGCTGTACCCCCCTCCAGCCTCCTCCCCTCTCCCCGTTGCACCTCCCTCACTCCTCGCTTGTTGTTGGAGCCTACGGTAGATCATCCGAGCTTTCTCCCTGATCACTGATAGGCTCACGGGCACGCGCCTTTGAGTCAGGCCCTGCAGCCATAGCACCAGCAACCTCTCCATCTCAACAATCAGACCTGACCTCTGTTTTGTGATGATCGTGGACCTCATTGGAGCAGAGTCACGAACATGTTTTAAAATCCTCTATTTGTCAGCGATTATCGTCCCCACTGTGGAACGCGCTAACCCTAGCTTCTCTCCTATCACGCTCGGGGTTAAGCCCTGATCTGACAAATTTATTATTTTAAGCTTGGTCTCAAGCGTTAAAGCTTTTCGGGGTTTCTTACCCGCAACCGCGCTCCCATCCGTTGACTTTGTCGATCTCTTCGGGCCCATTTTAAAAATTAGCACATACGTTGCTTTTCAAAGCTAATGCTAATGTTAATCTGTAACTCTGTAATAACGTTCTGTCTCTTCAATTTCCTAAACTCAATCACGCGGGTCGGATTGGCGCGTCCCTTTTTTTTTTTTTTCCATTTATAGATGGCCTCCCTTCACACCTTTTAGCCATCCTCTCACTCCAATATATTTTTTTTTTAAGAGAGAAAGAAAGAAAAGAGAAAGTAAGACAACAAATCAACAATTATCAACCAAAAGAGCACAAGGCAAACACACCCAACCTCCGTCCACAATCCTGCAAAGCACATGACAGAACACAACAATGGAACATACATGCATAAAGACTAATAATATTCATGAGCTTGCAGTAGAATTCTATAAATACACATACCCATATCTACAAATATATATATACAGTAGTATACATACATATACTTTTATATTCATTTATATATATACCCATCTACATATCTACAAATATATATATACAGTAGTATACATACATATACTTTTATATTCATTTATATACCCATCTACATATCTGCATATATCTATATATACATCCCTGCATCCATTTGTGTGTGGTTGTGAGCATGCATAAGTGTATAAGGTTCCTCCAATAGAACATTTAGTAGCGACTGTGAAGCATCAGAGATCCGTCCCCCCAAAGCCCGAGGCAGACGAAGGAGCGATCAAAGCCCAAGACCCCAGGAAGGACCCCGAGCCCAGAGTCCCCAGGACTGCCCGAACAGGACGAGCCACTAGCCCACTCCCCAGATCCTACCAAGGGGAAGAACCGGACGAACCCCTACCAGCGACCACATACAATGACCCCCCGGTGTCGCCCGCGACAAATTCACAGGCCCCCGCCGGAGCCCGCTGCACCGACGTAGCCCCAGGGCCGGTCACCGAGGCTCGGGCACCGGGGACGCCCACCCCTCAGGCCCAGACCCGACCGGACCAGAGGGCACGAGCCCCACCAAGCAGCCACCAGGCCGTGCCGACAAACGCCCAAGCGCCCAACCCCAGATAGTGAGGGCCCCAAGCACGCCCGCAGGCAAAGGAACACACACTAGGGAGGGCCACGTGGCAGGAGCGCGACACTTAGGGCCGAGATACACTCGAGCGTATTCACGATACGCCTATACGCACCGTACGTATCAAGGCAAAAGCAAACAATGCCCCAGGGACCCATCCCTGCCTGATGCCCTCAATAAGTTTTATGCACGTTTTGATGATCCAAACAGACCAACTAGCACCAGACTCACCTCATCACCAGACGAGGAGCACCTCAAAGTGACCGCAGCAGAAGTGAGAGGCAGTCTCAGAAGGATCAACCCTCATAAAGCTACGGGTCCAGACAACATCCCAGGGAAAGTTCTGAAGGAATGTGCGGACCAGCTCTGTGAGGTGCTGGCTGACATCTTCACCACCTCACTTGCACTGGAGTCAGTTCCCACCTGCCTGAAGACTGCCACCATCATCCCAGTCCCAAAAAGCTCCACAGTGACTGGTCTGAATGACTATAGACCGGTGGCCCTCACCCCGATAGTCGCTAAATGTTTTGAGAAACTGGTCATGTCCCACATCAAGACAGCCGTCAACATCAACGAGGACCCTCATCAATATGCATACCGTGAGAACCGATCAACAGAGGACGCCATCTCCTCCGTGGTCCACACTGCTCTCACCCACCTGGATCAGAAGGACTCATACGTGCGTCTGCTCTTTGTGGACTTCACATCTGCCTTCAACACCATGATCCCCCAAACTCTGATAGACAAACTATCCACACTTGGACTAAGCCCCTCTATTTGTAACTGGGTCTTAGACTTCTTAACAAACAGACCACAGTCCGTGAAGATCCACAACTTCTCCTCCTCCACCATCACCCTCAGCACTGGCTCTCCTCAGGGATGTGTGCTGAGCCCTCTTCTGTTTACTCTGCTCACATATGATTGTACAGCCACACATCCAGGCTGTCATATTGTTAAGTTTGCAGATGATACAGCTGTGGTGGGATGCATCACAGATAATGATGAATCCAGCTACAGACAGGAGGTGGAACATCTGGAGAGTTGGTGCAAAGAGAATAACCTTCACATGAATGTGAAGAAGACGAAGGAGATGATTGTGGACTTCAGAAGGAACAAACACACCCACACCCCACTGTATATAGGTGGATCTGCGGTGGAGGTGGTCTCCAGCTACAAATACCTGGGTGTACACATGAATGATAACCTCAGCTGGAGCAATAACACCACCAGCCTGATCAAGAAAGGTCATCAGAGACTCTACTTCCTCAGACGGCTGAGACGAGCCGGTCTGAGAAGCCCAGTCCTCACCTCCTTCTACAGGTGTGCAGTGGAGAGCATCCTGTGCTCCAGCATCAACGTGTGGCATGGAGGCTGCACAGTTGCAGAGAGGAAAGCTCTACAAAGAGTGGTGAAGGCTGCACAGAAGTCTGTGGGAGTCAGTCTCCCCACCATCACAGACATTTACACCTCCAGATGCAGAAAAAGAGCCACCTGCATCATGAAAGACCTCACTCACCCAGCACACTCACTCTTTGCACCACTCCCCTCGGGACGGAGGTTGAGGAGCATCAAATGTAGAACCACTAGACTGAGGAACAGCTTCTACCCTGAGGCTGTCAGACTCATGAATAAATAAATAATAAGAATAAACACTGCAAAATGTCACATCATGCTGATACTGATCTGTTTCTTGTTGCTGCGTTCATCTGTGACCATCTGCTCATGTTCGTGCTGCTGTTTATAATGATGTTTTTCTACTACATTAGGGCTTAGTGTATTACTAGCTGATGTCTCTCTTAGTTAATCCTAGATGTTATTATTGTTTTTCTCTTGCATTTGTTGTTGGATGTAACTGGGACCCATCCATCCATCCATCCATTTTCTTCCGCTTATCCGGGGTCGGGTCGCGGGGGTAGCAGCCTAAGTAGGGAGGCCCAGACTTCCCTCTCCCCAGCCACTTGGAGCAGCTCCTCTGGGGGAATCCCAAGGCGTTCCCAGGCCAGCCGAGAAACATAGTCCCTCCAGCGTATCCTGGGTCTTCCTCTGGGTCTCCTCCCGGTGGGACATGCCCGGAACACCTCACCAGGGAGGCGTCCAGGAGGCATCCTAACCAGATGCCCGAGCCACCTCAACTGGCTCCTCTCGATGTGGAGAAGCAGCGGCTCTACTCCGAGTCCCTCCCGGATGACTGAGCTTCTCACCCTATCTCTAAGGGAGAGTCCAGCCACCCTGCGGAGAAAACTCATTTCAGCCGCTTGTATCCGAGATCTTGTTCTTTCGGTCATAACCCAAAGCTCATGACCATAGATGAGGGTGGGAACGTAGATCGATCGGTAAATTGAGAGCTTTGCCTTTTGACTCAGCTCTCTCTTCACCACGACAGACCGGTACAGCGCCCGCTTCACTGCGGACGCTGCACCTATCCGCCTATCGATCTCACGCTCCAGTTTTCCCTCATTCGTGAACAAGATCCCGAGATACTTAAACTCCTCCACTTGGGGCAGGACCTCCTCCCCGACCCGGAGAGGGCACGCTACCCTTTTCCGGCTCAAGACCATGGCCTCGGATTTGGAGGAACTGATCCTCATCCCGGCCGCATCGCATTCAGCTGCAAACCGCTCCAGTGAAAGCTGTAGATCACGAGCTGATGAAGCCAATAGGACCACATCATCTGCAAAAAACAGAGAAGCGATTCTAAGGCCACCAAAACGGATCCTCTCAACACCTTGGCTGCGCCTAGAAATTCTGTCCATAAAAGTTATAAACAGAATCGGTGACAAAGGGCAACCTTGGCGGAGTCCAACTCTCACCGGAAACGAGCCTGACTTACTGCCGGCAATGCGGACCAAGCTCTGACACCGGTCGTACAGGGACCTAACAGCCCATATCAATGGGCCTGGTACCCCATACTCCCGGAGTACCCGCCACAGAACCCCCCGAGGGACGCGGTCGAATGCCTTTTCCAAGTCCACAAAGCACATGTAAACTGGTTGGGCAAACTCCCACGCACCCTCCAGGACCCTGTTGAGGGTGTAGAGCTGGTCTAGTGTTCCACGACCAGGACGAAAACCACACTGCTCCTCCTGAATCCGAGGTTCGACTATCCGACGGACCCTCCTCTCCAGAACCCCTGAATAGACCTTACCAGGGAGGCTTAAGAGTAACTGGGACCCTGTGTACATAATCTCGTTTTCAACACATGTACTACATGCGGTGCAAATGACAATAAATTCTCTCTGACTCTGACTCTGACTCCGCCCCTCACGTAAATGTATGTGCCGTAATGACACACTTATGCCGTAGCTCTATTCCATACTTTTAACAGGGCTCATTTGTAAGTCCCGCATCTAGTATGCCGTAGCTCAATTACATATTTTCAATGGGGTTCATTCGTAAGTCCCGGATTTGTGCCGTAGCTCGATTACATACTTTCAATGGGGCTCGCTCGTAAGTCCGAGTTACCGTAGGTCGGGGCACCGTAAGTCGGGGACTCCCTGTACAGTATATATATACAGGGAGCCCTCGACTTATGAACGAGTTCCGGACCTAAGGACTGTTCGTATGTCGAAAAAAACGTAAGTCGGATCATATAGTAAAAAAAAAAAAAAAAGTTTTTTTTTTAATGAATGAATACATGTACAGTACTGTACAGTCACCAAGCACTTAGCCTATCCTAACACAGTTTTTAAAGATGAAGGAGTGAGTTGAATTGTCTCCCTTTCACATAAAGTGAAAGTGAAAGTAGCTCCCTTTATGTGAATGGAGCTTGCTGGGGAGACAATTCAACTCACTCCTTCATCACATGCCCTTTCGCACTCTCCTTCGGCGACCTCCATTCGTCCCTCCTTCCTCCCTTCCCTTCATCCCCTCATCCTTTCACCCCTATTTCCCTCCTTCATCTCCCTTGTTCTTACTTCCCTCCTCCCTTCGTCCCCTCATTCCCCCATCCCTACGTCTCCTCTTTCCTTCATCCCGTATCCCTTCATCCCCTCTTCCCTTCTCCCATACTTCCTCCTTCATCCCCTCATCCCTTCCTCCCTACAGCCCCTCATCCCTCATCCATTCATCATCTTCGGAACACTTTAACACGGCCTCGGCTGACACAAAGTGCTGAACATCATCAATCGTCATTGTCATCATCATCCTCATCGTCATATTGCTTTCACTCAGCCACAGCCGTGACAATGTGCTGCCCATCATCATCATCCTCATCATCACAGTGCTTTCATGCAGCCACAGCCGTAACAAGGTGCTGACCCTCATCATCATCATCATCATCATCATCACAGTGCTTTCACGCAGTCACTGTTGTAACGAAGTGCTGACCATCATCATCATTATCTTCAAAGCGCTTTCACACAGCCACAGCTGTAACGAAGTGCTGACCATCATCATCATCTTCAAGGTGCTTTCACATGGCCTCAGCTATAACGAAATGCTGACCATCATCATCTTCCTCATCATCACAGTGCTCTCACGCAGCCGTTGCATCACAAGGTGTTGACTATCATCATCATCCTCATCATCACAGTGCTTGTCGCAGCCACAGCTGTAACAAAGTGCTGTACTTCATCATCTCCTTCATCGTCACTTCGTTTTAACACAGCCACGGCTGAGACGTAGTGCTACCCATCATCATCATCATCTTCGAAGCGCTTTTGCGCGGCCACAGCTGTAACGAAGTGCTACCCGTCTTCGTGCTCTTCATCACAGTGCTTTTGCGCAGCCACAGTTGAAACAAAGTGCCGAACATCATAGTCGTCTTCATCTTCTTTGTCATCATTGACATCATCGTCATTTTCATAGTCATCATCTTCATCATCATCATCATCATCCCTTGTCCTTTCGGCTTAGCTCCCCGTCCGCTTCTTGTCACGGCGGAACAGTTTCTCACGCTTTCCATTCAGTTTGCCATCTTCCATTGTTCATCTCTCGACATCGTATCCCTCCGTCTGTTCGTTACCTATTCTCACTCTGCCCTCTAAATCCGTATTTCTACCATCCGGTCTTACTTGTCCGACATGGATTTTCCTTCTGGATAGTATCAGGTTCGTGCTGCCCATCTGTTTGACCGCTCGTTTCTGGTTCACCAGTCATCTCTGTTGGGTCCTGTTTCAAGTCGGACATCTCTCCCTATCTTTGTTCCGCTAGTCCTTCTGTGTTGGGGAGACCTTTTACGCATTCAGTCAGGTTGTGTTGGGGCAGATTATTCGGGTTTTAGGTCACCTGTCATCCCAGGCGTACCTGACATCCAATTGCCACGACCTCCGTGACTCATTTCAACTGCTCCGTTTACTTCGGTTTCTTATGGGGTTCATCATCCTTGCAATCCTTTGGGGACTCGAATGTTCGAAATCATCCACACTGATAACATTACAGTCGTAGACATAATTAACAAAGGCTGATCTCACTCTATCATGCAGTTTATTCGCAAATTAACTCTAATCTCAGCCCAACATCAGTTCTTGCTCCAAGCATACTTGGCATACATCCGCAACACCCTCAGTGACTTATTCCAAGCTCACACATGTCCTTGTTGTATTTAATCCAGTGACTTTTGGGGTTCATCGTCGGGCTCGGGAAGGAAAACAAGTGAAACGTTCCCGAAGGCCAAACCCCATGCAAGAGTCTTCTCATCCCAAGCCTTTCAGCACTCTCCTCGGACAACCTCCTTCAGCTCCACTCATCCCTTCATCCCCTCATCCCTACTTCCCTTTCTCCTTTCATCCCTTCATCCCTACTTCCATATTCCCTTCATCTACTCATCCCTACTTCCATCCTCTCTTACATCCATTCATCCCTTCGGGGCAGAGATGGTGTGGAGGCAGGGCAGCCGGCTTAGGACCAGAAGGTCTCGGGTTCAATCCCCGGTCACGGCATACCTCGTTGTGTCTCTGGGCAAGACACTCAACCCCGAGTTGCTCCCGGTAGGTCAGGCAACGCCTTGCATGGCAGTCTACTGCTACCGGTGTATGAATGTGTGTATGAATGGGTGGATGGTTGGTACTGTGAAGCGCTTTAAAGGGGGCTGGAAAGCGCTATATAAGTAAGCTCCATTTACCATTTACCTTAATCCCTCCATCCCGTCCTACACTGTAATAATTTTCATGTCTGTTAAACTTGCAAATGAAAGTTCACCTGCTGCCTTAAGAATGCATGTTAACTCAACTAGCATTTTATTTTTATTTCAACTCAAGAATTAAAGTCTTAAAAGATTCATTTTCATTAATTTATCATTTTGTTTGCAAAAATTAACATAGTTGAATGATAAAAGATATATATGTTGAGCCATTTTATGAAAAGTTCAAACATGATGTCACCCCGCCTTTAACATCATACTTTAACAAACTTTGACCAAGTTTCAAATAACACATCAGCCCAGTAAAATGGCAAAGCTACCACCTAATCTAAACTACCACCTTAAACACTTCCAATGGGAATGCATCCTAGAGTGTGTGTACCGGTATATTTCAGTCAGTGGTTAGTCAAAACATTTTAACTTTTACACCATACATTATATTGATATAGATATTGGGTGGTTCTGCTGGTCAAACCTGGATCAGAGGGAACTGTTTAACACTTGAGGAAGGGAAGATGTTGAACCATGGATGAGGGGGCATGTGAGTCCAGAAAGGTCTGGTCAGGTGCAGATGTTGTCCTGATGCTGCTCACTCAACAATGGAGGAGGGGGGCATGTGAGTCCAGAGGCAACATGTGAGTTCAGTTCAGTTCTGGTCCTGATGTTGGATGCAGGATGATGAGGAGGGGCCTTTCAGTGATGACACAGCAGCATAGCAGCACAGCAGGACAGACACCGTTCAGCAACACTACAGGTCTGGCTGTAGAAATGAAGACAGACATGTGCAAGTTAACATTAATAAAATTTAAAAAATGAAACAACAAAGACAAAAAAATGTTGTGCTTACTGTTATCCAAATGATGCAGAAAAGAAGATGGAGCATGTCAGATCAGGTCAGGTGTCTTCCAGATGTGGTTGGAGCCAGTGTGATGGAGGTGGATACAGGAGACTGAGGGGGACATCACTGCAGGTCTGGCTGTGGAAATAAAGACAGACATGTGCAAGTTAACATTAATAAAAACAATATTAAACAACACAGACAAAAAATGTTGCCCTTACCGTTATCCAAATGATGCAGAAAAGAAGATGGAGCATGTCAGATCAGATCAGGTGTCTTCCAGATGTGGCTGGAGTCAGTGCGATGGAGGTGGATGCAGGAGACTGAGGGGGACATCACTGCAGGTCTGGCTGTAGAAATGAAGGCAGACATGTGCAAGTTAACATTAATAAAAATAATATTAAACAACACAGACAAAAAATGTTGTGCTTACTGTTATCCAAATGATGCAAAAAAGAAGATGGAGCATGTCAGATCAGGTCAGGTGTCTTACAGATGTGGCTATACATCTTATTTCCCACTCCTGCCTTTTTTCCCTCTTTTTTTTTTTAAATGATGACTTATAAACCAAAGTGTAATCAAATCTCAAATTCCAAACTAGTCAACACATTGAATAACTTCAAGTTTTACTTTCCCCGCCTTTTTCCTCTGCTTGTTTTAAAAAAAAGAGCTGTTAGAATAATCACTGGAAAACATTATTGTCACCCTTCTAACACATTATTTAATCAACTGAAAATTATTGAAGTTTCATGACTTGGTGGATCATAATATTTTATTAGTTATGTATAGAGCTCATAAAAATGAATTGCCTGAAAATATCCAAACGCATTTTGTTAAACGGCGGAGCTGTTTATTTATATAGCGCTTTCCAGCCCCCTGTGAGGAGCCCCAAAGCGCTTTACAATGCCAACCATCCACCCATTCATCCACACATTCATACACCGGTAGCGGAGCTGCCATGCAAGGCGCCTTCCAGTCCTACCGCGAGCAACTTGGGGTTAAGTGTCTTGCCTAGGGACACAACGACACATGGTGTGGGGAACTGGGATTCAAACCTCCAACCTTCGGATCGGGGGACGACTGCCATTACCACTATGCCACGGCAGAGATGTTATAATCTCAAGGGTATGGAAATATTTGTTAAACCAAAATATAGAACCCGTTTGAAGGGGCGGTCAACCTCAATTCAAGGGATTGGATTGTGGAATGGTTTGGAGACTGAAGTAAAAAATGCAAAAACGATGATTACATTTAAGAGAATGATCAAAACTGGACTATTGCAAAAATATAAATGTCCTGGGCATTAATGAGGGTGGCTAACCTGAATTCTTTAAATCAGTTGGTTACCAAATCTCAAATTCCAAACTAGTCAACATGTAGGTAGAGATACCAAGTCACTTGGTATCTCTACCTGTAAACTCTGAATCTATATCCCATATACAACAAGTATAACACGGTAGAATAAACATATGCTTAAAAAACATGAACAGTTTAATAAACAATTTGGAAACAACAGATCAGTCTTTTCACTTTACAATTAGATAAAATGATACGCGTTAACCCCTTAAACAAAAAAAGGAAGCTTAAAGCCGGCTGCTAATTAAAAATATAGTTCGGGTCGTTGCAGGCCTGAAGTTGGTGCACTCGCGCTAATATTCCCCTTCAACCATGTCCCCAATCACCTGAATACATCCGTCTCCCGGAGGTCAGTCTCGCCTCAGTCCGTCTGCTTCTGTCCGATGTCCTCCGCAGGGTGGAAGAATCCGTGCCGCGGCAAGCCGCCCGACGAGTCCCGCTAACGATAGCCACTGAGCTAGAACTGTTCTCCATGGGGTTGAACACCCTTGCAGCTTCAACTTCCACAGCTTGGCGGGAGTCTTTGTCTACCCCCTCAACGGCACAGACAACAGTTCAGTGAAGTGTTCCTCCACGACGACAGTCCAGTTTTCAATGGAAAATAATGGCGTCCACCTTCGCGCTCTTTTTTCGTCTTCCTCCTCGTCATTCCTCTCACGCCCGGAAGCCCCTCCTCCTCTCCGACCACCAAAATAAAATCCCAAACTATTACCTATTACATCGCTCTTTTACAAACAGTTATTAATACAAACAGTATTGAACGTGCATTAAACTCCAAACACAGTATGTTTACATATTCCATAAACACAAACGTTAAACACCATTTACTTATTCATTAATTCACTACTAACTTTAAATCAATATGAACTCAAACCACAGGGTTACACCATTATTGCTTTGTGGTTCGATAGTAGGTGAATTTTTTCTTTTTTCTTTTTTGTTAAGTCACTTAAATATAACTGTTGTTTGATTTGATTGATTGTAAGAGGGGGCAGATAAAATAATATTTTTTTCTTCTTACTGCTACCCTTCATTTTATTTATGTGTTGTTTAGACATACTTTGTTATATGGTTTTGTGTTGTATTATTTTAAAAATGAATAACCATCTGAAATGAAAGGAAAAAAAAGAAAAACTGAAGACTTATAGACTCAAGTTCAATCAACACATACAAATATGACACATTTCTTAAATAGTCAAACCAATGGATAGCTATAAGTTCTACATTTTAAGACAGAAAGAGGAGTTCAAAATTCAAAACTTGTAAGAGCTCTTTGTGTTAAAGAGAAGTACGGTAGTAAGTGAAGATAACTAAATGAGGGTGTCACTTTTAACAGTGTATCATCCCTACTTCCATATCCCCTTCACCTACTCATCCCTACTTCCATCCTCTCCTACATTCATTCATCCCTTCATCCCCTCATCCCTGCATCCCTTCCTATCATCTTTCCTACATCCCCTTTCTTCCCTCATCCCTACAACCCCTCATCCCTTCATCCCTCATCTTTTCATCAATAAAAAACTTAAACTTGTGTTTTGTGGTGTGGTCCTTGCTAATGAATCACATAAAGGGAGCTACTTTCACTTTATGTGAAAGGGAGACAATTCAACTCACTCCTTCATCTTTAAAAACTGTGTTAGGATAAGCTAAGTGCTTGGTGACTGTACAGTACTGTACATGTATTCATTTATTTAAAAAATATATATTTTTTTTTACAGTGCGTTCGTAAGTCCGAGTTGCCGTAGGTCAAGGGTTCCCTGTATATGTACATTTGTATATAACATATGCATTCTAGCTAATGTTACTAACTTGAAATACTTATTCATTCAAATTCATCCTGCTGCATAATTACATTCTACCATGTTGTTGTTCAATATCTCTCTTTAGAACATTGTACATATTATAATTACTTTTTCACTTTTTGGTACTTTTTTGTGTACCATTATTGTATGCTTTTTTTCTTGTTGGTTTGTTCTTTGATTTTTTTTTAGTGAGTCAAATTGGTTCTTCTCATCCTAAGCATTTTGTTGTACTGTTAACTCTGTGTTAACCTTGCATATGACAAATAAACAAAACTTGAACCTAAACATCCACAATAATCTTGTTCCTCTTATCATTGAATGAGTAAGAATAGAAAGTTCCTTGTTTATACAGTTCTAATATCTGATAGAAAACTTAAAAGTGTATGAGTGCTTGAATACAAAACACATTTGAAATTTTTATGTAGCCTCACTGACAATAAAAATACACTTCATAAGTGCAGATCTGTTACCTTATTGTGAAGCACATCAACAAAACTTAGAAGCTTTGAAATGTCAATTATTAATTTTGAGGAAATTACCTTTACCTTTGCCACTTGTACTTGAAAATTTAGACTTTAATTCACAGGAAGTTTTTGTAGATCAGATTTAGTTGTTTTTTTAAATTACTAGAGAGACAAAATAGAAAAAGTACCATACATTTAGAATTCCACTTGTTTTTCAAATCTGTCTTTGTCATTTAAGTCAAATACGTAGGCATTCAAACCCACAATTACTGTCTTGGTAAAAAGCTTGGTCCTATATTTGAAACTAAATAAGACAACATGGAATGTATTCACAGACAAGTTCATTACTGTATTTGCAATCCTAGAGCTCAATCCAGAATAGTTTGCTTTGAGATCTACTTGGCACAATGCAGATAATATGAGCAAAAAACATAAAAAAAGACCATGTCAATGGGATTTTGGTGAGATGTGAGAAAACATAGCTCTTTTTGGAGCTCTGTATCTCAGCCATACTTTATAGTAAAAATATTGTTGAAGGTTTAAACAGATCACAGAAAATTAGACTCTGCATGACTAAACTGCCATTTCCATGTATGTATGTATGTATGTATGTATGTATGTATGTATGTATGTATGTATGTATGTATGTATGTATGTATGTATGTATGTATGTATGTATGTATGTATGTATGTATGTATGTATGTATGTATGTATGTATGTATGTATGTATGTATGTATGTATGTATGTGTATGTGTGTATGTATGTATGTATGTATGTATGTATGTACCGTATTCGTCTGTGTATAATACGCTCCGGTGTATAATACGCTTTGTCCAATTTTTGGAAATAATTCAAAAAAATCTGTACATAATAGCTTCGGTGTATAATACGCGCTGCCGTGACGGTCTTTTTTATGGCCACTAGATGGCGCCAAAGCCTCCCCGACGCCGACGTAACATATCACCACTGACGTTACGCGTCACCTATGAGACAACCCGGAAATGCGGTCCATTGTGCAGCGCAAACTGAATTTCATTAAAATTTAACTACAGAAACGCCTAAAAACATATTTGTTAGCTGAATATATATGTTAACGTGCCTCTGTTTAATTTTTGTTAATAAATGATTACAAATCAGCTGAATTTAAAATGTAAACAACACGATGTGCGCACACACACAACAGGCCCACAGGCCCGGTTTGGAGCGAGAGCTGAATTTAATTGAAATTAAACTACCGTACAGAAACACTTAAAAAATATATATTTGTTAGCCGAATATATATGTTAACGTGTCTCGGTTTAATTTTTGTTAATAAATTATTACAAATCAGCTGAATTTAAAATGTAAACATGATGCGCGCACACAGAAAAACGGTTTGCAGCAAGATCTGAATTTAATTAAAATTAAACTACCGCACAGAAACACCTAATAAAAATATATTTGTTAGCTGAATATATATGTTAACATGTCTCGGTTTAATTTTTGTTAATAAATGCACTTTGACGGTTACAACAACATAAATATTAGCGGCTTTAAAATTAATACACGCTCACCCCGCCCATAAAAATGACAGAAACAGATACCGTTTACAGTTTTTATTCAAACAAATTATTTACACTACTGGTACCTATTCAAATCCTTCAAACTCTTCGTCTTCCGTCTTGCTGGCAAAAAGTTCCAAGTACTCCTCGCTGCAGGCCTGCAGCACGAGGCAGGTCACCGGTACAAGATCCCTGTTCCTTCTTCTTCCACCTCACTCGCTGGCTGCGTCTCAATTCAGGGGCTGTGTCCTCATGAGGACCCAGCCTAGCTGGGCCGAGTAGGCCACGCACTCACAAGACCGGGTGGGCTGAGCGAAACTGCTGAAATGGGACGGTCTAGCCTTCAGGTTTGCCGGCCTTGAAGTGGGTGGGGCGTTCTCTTGAAGTGGGTGGGAAGTTCTTGTGTGCGCGCTTGGTGTGTGTGGAAAGAGAAGGGACGCCGCTAAAATATATTAGTTAGCTGAATACATGTATATATATTAGTGTTTCTGAGTTTACTGTTTGTTAAGAACTGATTACAAATCAGCTTATAAGGGGCGATCTGTTAAAACCCAGAGTGGACCTACAAAATGCAAGTTGTCCAGTAGCTCAGTTGGTAAAGTCTCAGTCTCAACACAAATAAAATACCCAAAATCTGGAAATCAGCTTTTGTTCTCCCTCTGCTAAAAGGGGGTGAACCAACAAATGTCAACAACTACAGACCAATTTCAAAATTATGCATTCTTGCCAAACTGTTTGAAAGACTTGTCTGTGATCAGCTAACTGATTTCCTACAAGCAAACCATATTCTATCACAATTCCAGTCAGGATTCAGAAAACAACACAGCACCGTCACTACAGTTCTCAAAGTATTAAATGACATCATACATGCCCTGGACTGCAAACAATTCTGTGTTGCCCTATTTATAGACCTGTCCAAGGCATTTGATACAGTTGATCACAGACTATTGACAAACATCCTGGAACACTCTGGTCTATCAAAACTTGCAGTCTCCTGGTTCACCAACTACCTAACTGACAGAACGCAGTCTGTTCATGTAGCCGGATCCTCCTCTACTTTCTTAGATGTTGTGAAAGGGGTGCCACAGGGTTCTGTCTTGGGTCCCATTCTTTTCTCCCTATACATCAACGATCTTTGCAGTGATCTGTCAAATGCCTCCCACCATTATTACGCAGATGACACCATCATCTATTGCTGTTCTTCCTCCCTCAGCCAAGCTTTCACCTCTCTTCAGGACGCTTTTAATATTATTCAGTCACGGCTGCAAAAACTTAGACTGGTCCTAAATGCCGACAAAAGCAAGTTCATGGTTCTTGCCAACAGAAAGCAGCAACCAGAGAACCCACCTCAAATTGGAACCCAAGAGGGAAAACAAATAGAAATGGTCTCCACCTACAAATATCTAGGTTTCAACATTGACACTGAACTGTCTTTTAAAACCCACATCTCCAAAATGGCCACTAAACTCAAACTGAAGCTAGGTTTCTTCTTCAGAAACAAATCCTGCTTCTCATGCAAAGCCAGGAGAACATTAGTAGCTGCAACATTCATGCCAATACTAGATTATGGTGATGTGCTGTACATGAGTGCTGCATCAAAATACCTACAGTCCTTAGACTCCATTTACCACGGTGCCCTTCGGTTCATTACTGACTCCAGTTATCGCACACATCACTGTGAACTTTACGTTAAATCTGGCTGGTCATCTCTCAGCACTCGCAGATACACTCACTGGATATCCTTCATCTACAAGACCCTCNAATATATATGTTAACGTGCCTCTGTTTAATTTTTGTTAATAAATGATTACAAATCAGCTGAATTTAAAATGTAAACAACACGATGTGCGCACACACACAACAGGCCCACAGGCCCGGTTTGGAGCGAGAGCTGAATTTAATTAAAATTAAACTACCGTACAGAAACACTTAAAAAATATATATTTGTTAGCTGAATATATATGTTAACGTGTCTCGGTTTAATTTTTGTTAATAAATGATTACAAATCAGCTGAATTTAAAATGTAAACATGATGCGCGCACACAGAAAAACGGTTTGCAGCAAGAGCTGAATTTAATTAAAATTAAACTACCGCACAGAAACACCTAATAAAAATATATTTGTTAGCTGAATATATATGTTAACGTGTCTCGGTTTAATTTTTGTTAATAAATGCACTTTGACGGTTACAACAACATAAATATTAGCGGCTTTAAAATTAATACACGCTCACCCCGCCCATAAAAATGACAGAAACAGATACCGTTTACAGTTTTTATTCAAACAAATTATTTACACTACTGGTACCTATTCAAATCCTTCAAACTCTTCGTCTTCCGTCTTGCTGGCAAAAAGTTCCAAGTACTCCTCGCTGCAGGCCTGCAGCACGAGGCAGGTCACCGGTACAAGATCCCTGTTCCTTCTTCTTCCACCTCACTCGCTGGCTGCGTCTCAATTCAGGGGCTGTGTCCTCATGAGGACCCAGCCTAGCTGGGCCGAGTAGGCCACGCACTCACAAGACCGGGTGGGCTGAGCGAAACTGCTGAAATGGGACGGTCTAGCCTTCAGGTTTGCCGGCCTTGAAGTGGGTGGGGCGTTCTCTTGAAGTGGGTGGGAAGTTCTTGTGTGCGCGCTTGGTGTGTGTGGAAAGAGAAGGGACGCCGCTAAAATATATTAGTTAGCTGAATACATGTATATATATTAGTGTTTCTGAGTTTACTGTTTGTTAAGAACTGATTACAAATCAGCTTATAAGGGGCGATCTGTTAAAACCCAGAGTGGACCTACAAAATGCAAGTTGTCCAGTAGCTCAGTTGGTAAAGTCTCAGTCTCAACACAAATAAAATACCCAAAATCTGGAAATCAGCTTTTGTTCTCCCTCTGCTAAAAGGGGGTGAACCAACAAATGTCAACAACTACAGACCAATTTCAAAATTATGCATTCTTGCCAAACTGTTTGAAAGACTTGTCTGTGATCAGCTAACTGATTTCCTACAAGCAAACCATATTCTATCACAATTCCAGTCAGGATTCAGAAAACAACACAGCACCGTCACTACAGTTCTCAAAGTATTAAATGACATCATACATGCCCTGGACTGCAAACAATTCTGTGTTGCCCTATTTATAGACCTGTCCAAGGCATTTGATACAGTTGATCACAGACTATTGACAAACATCCTGGAACACTCTGGTCTATCAAAACTTGCAGTCTCCTGGTTCACCAACTACCTAACTGACAGAACGCAGTCTGTTCATGTAGCCGGATCCTCCTCTACTTTCTTAGATGTTGTGAAAGGGGTGCCACAGGGTTCTGTCTTGGGTCCCATTCTTTTCTCCCTATACATCAACGATCTTTGCAGTGATCTGTCAAATGCCTCCCACCATTATTACGCAGATGACACCATCATCTATTGCTGTTCTTCCTCCCTCAGCCAAGCTTTCACCTCTCTTCAGGACGCTTTTAATATTATTCAGTCACGGCTGCAAAAACTTAGACTGGTCCTAAATGCCGACAAAAGCAAGTTCATGGTTCTTGCCAACAGAAAGCAGCAACCAGAGAACCCACCTCAAATTGGAACCCAAGAGGGAAAACAAATAGAAATGGTCTCCACCTACAAATATCTAGGTTTCAACATTGACACTGAACTGTCTTTTAAAACCCACATCTCCAAAATGGCCACTAAACTCAAACTGAAGCTAGGTTTCTTCTTCAGAAACAAATCCTGCTTCTCATGCAAAGCCAGGAGAACATTAGTAGCTGCAACATTCATGCCAATACTAGATTATGGTGATGTGCTGTACATGAGTGCTGCATCAAAATACCTACAGTCCTTAGACTCCATTTACCACGGTGCCCTTCGGTTCATTACTGACTCCAGTTATCGCACACATCACTGTGAACTTTACGTAAAATCTGGCTGGTCATCTCTCAGCACTCGCAGATACACTCACTGGATATCCTTCATCTACAAGACCCTCCTAAACCTAGTCCCATCATACCTCACCTCCTTAATACAAACATCACACAGTCATTACTCCCTGCGCTCTAACGATTTAGTCCTCCTGTCAGTTCCTCCTGTCAGAACTGAACTAGGAAAAAGAGCATTCAGCTTCGCCGTCCCCTCAGCCTGGAACAACTTACAGAAAGATCTGAAACTATCAACATTCATCTCTCCTGGATCCTTTATGTCAACCGTAGTAGAAAATGTCATCAAGAAACTTGACCATTGCAGATGTTTCTAACCATTACTTATCCAATATACATGTCATTGTTGATTTTTTAACTTTATTTACACAACCGAGGTCTGTCTGCTTGTTTTGTATATAATGTATATAGAAATCTGTCATATCCTGTTGGTTTTGAACTGTCATCTGTTTACTGTGATTGTAGTTTTCTTTATTTTCTTTTGATAAGTGCAAATGCCTATTGCCAATGTGACGTGTGCTGCTGACCACTTGACCAGGTCACCCTTGTAAAAGAGATCTCGATCTCAACGGGCTCTACCTGGTTAAATAAAGGTGATTGATTGATTGATTGAAATCAACCTGCGATTGGTGCAGAGATACTTTTCTCGAAGCTGGTTCGAATCTCACTCGGTACGGTTAAAACTTATTTTACGTTTGTCTTTTATTGGATAAAAAAATGAGGACTGAGATTAAAAGGAAGGAGTTTGTGAAACTCCTTCTTTTTTTTTATCCAATAAAAGACAAACGTAAAATAAGTTTTAACCGTACCGAGTGAGATTCGAACCAGCTTCGAGAAAAGTATCTCTGCACCAATCGCAGGTTGATTTACCAACTGAGCTACTGGACAACTTGCATTTTGTAGGTCCACTCTGGGTTTTAAAAGATTGCCCCTCAGAAAATCCTTGCTACGCACGTGTAAAATAATCTGATTTGTAATCAATTCTTCAAAAACAGTAAACTCAGAAACACTAATATACTGTATATTCAGCTAACACATTTTTTTTGTCATTTCTGTAGTAAAATTTTAATGAGATATATTCGAGCTGAGGTTGTTTGAGATGACTAAATAAAGGTTGTCAGAACGAGCTGATGACTCAACAACACGCAGCAGCCCCGACCCTGCACGCAGAAAGTCCCACCCCCCTGCGAAATCTCTGCTGGCGCTATGAATTCTGGGATAGCCTCCGTCTTGAAGGTTCCACGGATGCACCCTTCGATTTCGGCAGGAAGTAGGCCGCATTCCTCGGCCGCATGAGGAGGAGTCTTCGAATTGGGACAGTCCTCCGCGCGGGGCAATGACGTATGCGGCCGACAAATGCGCACTCGTGAGGATGCAGCCCCTGAATTGAGACACAGCCTCTGAGTCCTCTGCTGCTGCCCATAGCGTCCATAGCGGCCGAAACTGGTACTGCACCATTTTTAGCCAAAATGAAAACCGGCAAAACAGAGCTAAAAATGGTTCTAAAAATATGGGAAAAAATCTGTAGATAATACGTCTCGGTGTATAATACGCAGGACATGCAAATGAGCAAAAAAACTGCGTATTATACACCGACGAATACGGTATGTATGTATGTATGTATGTATGTATGTATGTATGTATGTATGTATGTATGTATGTATGTATGTATGTATGTATGTATGTATGTATGTATGTATGTATGTATGTATGTATGTATGTATGTATGTATGTATGTATGTATGTATGGCTTTTACAAAATCACTATATAATTGTCAGCTGACAGTTGATGAAGTCACTGACTAACTTTTGCCAAGTCTAAAATGTTAATATTTTTTGCAAACTTCTTTTTCTCCAACAAGGTTAAGTCAAATCCTCTGGATGGATTTTTCTTGTTGAAACGTTTCGTCTTTTATTCAAAAGCCTTTGTCAGTCTGAGGAGCTGCAACAAACTCAGTCTTATAAATAGCACCTTCTCACAGTGGATCAACCAGTTTGCTGCTGACAGCCAGAACTAGGAATTCACATGTAAAAGGAGGACCAGCAGTCTAACAATTGGTTGTTATTGCCCTGGTGGCTGCTTGTTATTCACATAGGGCTGAGTGATACTAGCAATAACAGCATTGGACATGGAGGCCTCTGCTCCTGTTTAAAGAAGGCCTCCTGTGCTCACCTCTCATTCTCTTTTATTTATCCTACAACCCTTTTATGTACATATACATTTTTTGAATCAGTGTGGCTTTACTTCCATAGATTTTATGTTTTTTTCTCATATCCTTCTAAAATGTAAAGTGCACACACCAGAGCTTCCACAGTTTGTTTTATTGTAAGACAAGAAAGTTTATGCTCAATAATCCAGATACCAAATCCAATAATTCTCAGTCGGGTCATCTGGACAGTTTCTTTTTCATAGAAACATTTCACCCTCTATCCGGAGGGCATAATCAGTCAGAGGAGTTCCAGTAAACCGTTTCCCCACCAAGCAGTAAACACCCACCCGCTTCGGATGTTATCAACCATAAAAATGGCCCCTATCAAATATTATCATCCCCATTTGTAGCGGTCAGATTGTCCCTCCTGTACCTCCTAGCAGGTTTAAAGGTACGTTGTCACCGTTACAAGAGATGACAGCAGGCTCCGTCTTTTGCTACGTGTTAAAGTTTAGAGTAAAGCCTCTGGCGTTAGGTTTAGGGTCTTGACTTGGTTAGGTTTAGGCACAAGGGTAAGGGGGTTAGGTTTAGGGTTGGTCCTCTGGGTCAGTTTTTTTTTCATTCATTCATTCAACCTTTATTTAGTCAGGTAAATCTCATTGAGCCTCGAGGGCTCAGGTTTAAGGTTAGGTTTAGGAAAACGGTTACATGAGCTGAAAAAAAACAAAAACGCTACACTTCCGGGTTTACGGAAACATGTTGCCTACTCACAGCGATAATAACGCTGATAACGTTCTTTTAAACATGCTAGCAGGTAGATTGGACAGTTTTGCCGATACACATGGGGATGATAACAGTTGATAGCGCCCATAAAATGGACTGACAACATCCGAACTCGCTGAAACACCTTAAGTGGACAAACTAGTTTGCTGGAGCCAAGATGGTTTCTGGGGGCCGTCCTGTCCCTTGTGGACTCCTCCCAGGCAGGCAGCCACAGCCAAAATTTTGTTTTAGTTCCCAATGGTCTTATTAAAACTATAACCACTTTCTTCTTCTCAGGATTCAAGAATTTTTAAGATGTGAGTTTAAACACAGTGACTGTTTGTATGAAGACTTTTATTTGTTTGTTTTGTCTGGTTAAAAGGGTAAACCATAATCTACCAAAGGCAACAACTTTACATGCTTGTATTTTTTGTTCTCTTTACACATTTTTTGAGGGCATTTTAGCGATATTTTCAATAGTAGAGCCATAGGCATCCTTCAGAATGTATTAAGAAAGTTCCTAGATTTATCTTGTATCTACTTTCTTTAATTTCACAATTTGAAATATATTTCTGAAAATAATTTCATTTAATTTTTTACCCCTTTAGGCCTATTGTGCACGGCAGCAGCAGACAAGTGCTTATCATCTCCCTGCAACAATGGTGGAACATGCCACGACATTCAGGGTGGCTATGTGTGTATATGCCCCAAAGGACCCATGTGGTACATGGGCAAACATTGTGATGAGCTGTATGATGCCTGTGTCTTTGCTACTTGCAACAACTGTACCAGCGTACCCGGGACAGACCAGTTCACCTGCCACTGCCCAGATGGCTTCACAGGAATCAAGTGTGACCAGGATTTAGACGAATGCCAGAGCAACCCCTGCAGTGGTGTTAAGTCCTTCTGTGTCAACAGAGCCAATGGATATTCCTGCCAATGTCCGATTGCACTGGGAGGGGAGGACTGCCAAGATAATGTGATCACTTGCTTAGTGGAAACATGTCAGAATGGTGGCACTTGTATGGATGTCCCTGACACAGGGCACCAGTGTGAATGTGTTGCTGGGTACCGGGGTAAAAACTGTGAGGAGAATATGGATGAGTGCCAGTCTGATCCCTGTCAGAATGGAGCCATCTGTATAGATGGAGTCAACAGCTACCAGTGTTTCTGTGTCCCTGGATTTCAGGGTTACCACTGTGACTTGGACATCAATGAGTGTGCTTCTCAACCCTGTCAAAACAACGGCACGTGTCTCGACGAGGTGGACCACTACTTGTGTGATTGCGCTCCAGGTTTTAAAGGTACTGTAATATGGTGTTTGAAGGAAGTTTGAAGTCTGGCTGAATAGGCTGGTGAAGATTCTCAGTCATCCAGGACATGATAAAATCTAAAAACGTTAATTACAGAAACAACTAAACTTTATGTGTAACAGAAGACGTTTCGATCTTCATCCGAGGAGCTTTCTCAATTCAAAAAGCAGAGAGGGGGGATCAGGTTGTAAAGGCTAAAATAAGATACACATATACCTATGTAGATTGACAAACCACACCTCACACCTTAACAGTAGGAGTTTCTTGAGCTCTTTGTTAGTCTAATTCACAGATGAGGCTCCTTTGTTCCATTCAGGTGTGAAAATTGTCTGGGAATCAGTCCTAAAGCTGCATTATACTGTACGCTTTTGAAAGTTGGAATCTGAGACCTCCTCCTCTGTTAAGAGGTTTTTCTCTCTTAATATAAACTGCTTCCTTCACACCTCTCTCAAACCATCTGTGCTCTTGGTCCAAAATGTGCAAATTCTTGTCCTGAAATGAGTGTCCCTTGTCCGTGAGGTGGAGGTGAACAGCTGAGTCTTGTCCAGAGAAGGTGGCTCTCCTGTGTTGGGACATTCGTCTGTGAATAGGGTGTTTAGATTCCCCAATAAAGAGGTCTGGACAGTCCTCGCTGCACTGGACCGCATACACTACACCACTCTGTTTGTGTGTGGGTGTTTTGTCCTTAGGGTGGACCAGCCTCTGTCTGAGAGTCCTGCTGTGTTTGAGATGTACTGGGATGTTGTGTTTGTTGAAAATCCTTTTGAAATTCTCTGATGCTCCAGCCACATATGGGATGACAATGTTTTTTCGTCTGTTCTCCTTTTTCTGTTTACAGTATTCGTGTGTTTTGTCGATTTCCTCGCTGACTTGACAAAGGCCCAGTTAGGATATCCACATGTTTGGAGAGATTTTTCAATGTGTTTCTGTTCCTTTTCTGTCTTTGTGGGGATGTGTTCGGCCCGATACTGTAAAGTTCTGATGACAGAAAGTTGGTGTTCCAGTGGATGGTGAGAGTCAAACAGAAGATACTAGTCTGTGTGGGTTGATTTTCTATAAACTTTAATGTTGAGGCTGTCCTCTCTTTCCATCCATCCATCCATCCATCCATTTTCGTCCGCTCATCCGGGGTCGGGTCGCGGGGGTAGCAGCCTAAGTAGGGAGGCCCAGACTTCCCTCTCCCCAGCCACATGGAGCAGCTCCTCTGGGGGAATCCCAAGGCGTTCCCAGGCCAGCCGAGAAACATAGTCCCTCCAGCGTGTCCTGGGTCTTCCTCTGGGCCTCCTCCCGGTGGGACATGCCCGGAACACCTCCCCAGGGAGGCGTCCAGGAGGCATCCTAACCAGATGCCCGAGCCACCTCAACTGGCTCCTCTCGATGTGGAGAAGCAGCGGCTCTACTCCGAGTCCCTCCCGGATGACTGAGCTTCTCACCCTATCTCTAAGGGAGAGTCCAGACACCCTGCGGAGAAAACTCATTTCAGCCGCTTGTATCCGAGATCTCGTTCTTTCGGTCACAACCCAAAGCTCATGACCATAGATGAGGGTGGGAACGTAGATCGATCGGTAAATTGAGAGCTTTGCCTTTCGACTCAGCTCTCTCTTCACCACGACAGACCGGTACAGCGCCCGCTTCACTGCGGATGCTGCACCTATCCGCCTATCGATCTCACGCTCCAGTTTTCCCTCATTCGTGAACAAGACCCCGAGATACTTAAACTCCTCCACTTGGGGCAGGACCTCCTCCCCGACCCGGAGAGGGCATGCTACCCTTTTCCGGCTCAAGACCATGGCCTCGGATTTGGAGGAACTGATCCTCATCCCGGCCGCATCACACTCGGCTGCAAACCGCTCCAGCGAAAGCTGTAGATCACGATCTGATGAAGCCAATAGGACCACATCATCTGCAAAAAACAGAGAAGCGATTCTAAGGCCACCAAAACGGATCCTCTCAACACCTTGGCTGCGCCTAGAAATTCTGTCCATAAAAGTTATGAACAGAATCGGTGACAAAGGGCAACCTTGGCGGAGTCCAACTCTCACTGGAAACGAGCCTGACTTACTGCCGGCAATGCGGACCAAGCTCTGACACCGGTCGTACAGGGACCTAACAGCCCATATCAATGGGCCTGGTACCCCATACTCCCGGAGTACCCCCCACAGAACCCCCCGAGGGACGCGGTCGAATGCCTTTTCCAAGTCCACAAAGCACATGTAAACTGGTTGGGCAAACTCCCACGCGCCCTCCAGGACCCTGTTGAGGGTGTAGAGCTGGTCCAGTGTTCCACGACCAGCACGAAAACCACACTGCTCCTCCTGAATCCGAGGTTCGACTATCCGACGGACCCTCCTCTCCAGAACCCCTGAATAGACCTTACCAGGGAGGCTTAAGAGTGTGATCCCCCTATAGTTGGAACACACCCTACGGTCCCCCTTTTTGAATAGGGGAACCACCACCCCAGTCTGCCAATCCAAGGGAACTGCCCCCGATGTCCACGCGATATTGCAGAGTCGCGTAAGCCAACACAACCCCACAACATCCAGAGCCCTAAGGAACTCAGGGCGAATCTCATCCACCCCTGGAGCCCTGCCACCGCGGAGCTTTTTAACCACCTCGGTGACCTCAGCTCCAGAGATTGGAGAGCCCGACCCAAAGTCCCCAGGCTCCGCTTCCTCAGTGGAAGACGTGCCAGTAGGATTGAGGAGGTCTTCGAAGTACTCCGCCCACCGACTCACAACATCCCGAGTTGAGGTCAACAGCACGCCATCCCCACCATAAATGGTGTTGGTCGCGTACCGCTTTCCCCCCCTGAGACGCCGGATGGTGGACCAGAATCGCCTCGAAGCCGTACGGAAGTCATTCTCCATGGCCTCTCCGAACTCCTCCCACGCCCGAGTTTTTGCCTCAGCAACCACCCGAGCCGCATGCCGCTTGGACTGTCGGTACCTATCTGCTGCTTCCGGGGTCCCACAGGCCAAAAAGGCCCAATAGGACTCCTTCTTCAGCCTGACAGCATCCCTCACCGCCGGTGTCCACCACCGGGTTCGAGGGTTGCCATCACGACAGGCACCAACAACCTTGCGGCCACAACTCTCTCCTCTCTTTCCATCTAAACAAAATAGTCCAAAAAAGGCAGCTTGTTATGGTAAATGGTAAATGGAGCTTACTTATATAGCGCTTTCCAGCCCCCTATGAGGGGCCCCAAAGCGCTTCATAGTACCAGCCATCCACCCATTCATACACACATTCATACACTGGTAGCGATAGACTGCCATGCAAGGCGTTGCCAGTCCTACCGGGAGCAACTCGGGGTTAAGTGTCTTGCCCAGGGACACAACGAGGTATGCAGTGACCGGGATCGAACCCGGTACCTTCCGGTCCTGAGCCGGCTGCCCTGCCTCTACACCATCTCGTCCCCGCTTGCATCCTCTCTGGTGAACTTGATGTTGTTGTCGATCGAGTTAATGTGTCTGGTGAACGCTTCTACTTCCTTGGTTTGGATTTTGACCCAGGTATCATCCCACGTTGGAACCAATGGCTTGGAGTTGTTCCCTCATAGGAGTTTAGGGCTCTCTGTTCCACTTCCTCCATGTAGAGGTTGGGAACAATGGGAGACAGATCTGGTCTGGGGTAAAGTTGGTCCTTTTGTCCCAATCCTTGTCTTGTAGAATTCGTTTTTTGACAGTTTCTACTGCTTAAGAAATGGGTATGCAAGTGAAAAGAGAAGTCACATCATACAATACTGTAGTTCATGAGTTATTTAGATAAATAGTATGGTACCCGTTGCTAACAAACACTGAGCTAACAGTTCATACCTCCAGAGCAGGAGGCCGGGCTGCGACAGAGTGTGTCCGACCAGAGGAGGCTACCTTCGGACACATGAGCTGGAAACGGTCGGTGGACTCTCTGGAAGTGTCAGAGCTCCAGAGCCAGGAGGCCGGGCTGCGACAGAGTCAGTCCGACCAGAGGAGGCTGCCTTCGGACACATGAGCTGGAAACGGTTGGTGGACTCTCTGGAAGTGTCAGAGCTCCAGAGCCGGAGGCCGGGCTGCGACAGAGTCAGTCCGACCAGAGGAGGCTGCCTTCGGACACATGAGGTGGGAACGGTCGGTGTACCCTAACGGCCGAAAGTGGTACTGCCATTTTTTGCCAAAATGAAAAACGGTCATATCTGAGCCAAAAATTTGTCTAAAAATATGGGAAAAAATCCATAAAAAGTCTCAAATCTCTATAAGTCTCAGGGCATGCAAATTAGGCCAAAAGGTGTGACTTATAGACCGGAAAATACAGTATTTTTGGAAGTCCATAAAGACAGGGAGTGGCTTCCCCCGGGTACAATCTATAATACAACGATCGATTCATTGTTTTCTTCTTTTCAAGTTTTTGCAGGTAATCTTTGACTTTCTTTTTAAAGGTATTAGTTGGGTCCCTCTTCAGGGGCTCATAGGTGTTCCTGTCGCTCAGTAGTGTAGTTATTTTTTCCTGGTGTAAAGGAATAAGGTGGGGTAAGGTATTTAAACACTTACTGATCCACCATTATTGTAGATGTGCAGTTTATGTGCAGAGTTTAACTGCACAAACTGCCACCAAAGTGCGGGGTCTCAACTTTTCAGAATAAATCAATAAATCTAACGATGTGATTAGCCAGTAATGTAATTTCACGCTTAGACTTCAATTTATATTGGTCTACCAAAAAATAGACCTTTTATTGAAACTATCACAAGAATTACATTAAACATTTGTATCGATATTAGCTCTGATTTAATAACTACGTTGACAAGAATTCAAATTAAAACAAACAGACAATTAAAACTTAACTGTTGGCACATTACTTGACAGATTAATTGCTTATGAAAAATAAGAAATAGGAGGAAGAAGATGAAAGCTAAGTTAACTGAAATTAATTATTTGAAACAACCAGAGTGGCACCCTCCCATACGGTTCAGCTGGGCTTCCCACACGTTCAGGACACAATCAACGCCTCGTTACCTGTTGACGATACGTCTTGGAGATAAGAGTTGAGGTTTGTGGACACTAACGGACTGTGTTGTCCAGTTCACGCCCAGATGACCTCCGCGCGTGTGAGCTGATTCAGACGAGTAAGAAGAACCGCTTCTCCCGGCAGGAACAGAGCCAGCTACTGGCTGCACTTTCAAAATAAAACTTCAGAAAACAAACTCTTTCAGAAATGAGTGTTGAGGCACAGCAAGGCTTTGCCGCGACTCTCAGCTGAGACGTGGGTCGAGTTGGCACGATGACCGGGCCGTCTATCAGCTTGGAGGAAAAACGTCCGTGCGTCTTCCCTTCTCCCCGAGAACTCTAAAACTCAGTGAGTGCTGAGAACTGAGTCCCAGCACGGAGACAAAACAAAAACCTGCAGGTGTGAAAACAGAGCACTCTCTGTTTAAGCACAGATGAATTGTTTTTAGAACGGACGGGAGACCGAAGATTAAGTTATGTCTAGAACTTCTCTTTCGTTCCAAAAACAGTTCAAACAAATAGACGGAGAATTGTTCCTTCAACTTTCGACACTTATTCTGCCTAGAGCAGACAGTTCAAAGCATGATCATTCTGAGATGTTCTCTTAACTTTGTCATATTTAAAATATACCAGTTTAGTAAAATCATCATTGAAATGACAAAAAATACTGTTTGATCAATTCTGAATTAACACACATTAAAGAGAAAGTTCAATCTGATTAATTAGTGTCCATTAATCCATAATAATTGTTAACCAATATAGAGTCCACTTGTCCTTGAGAAACTCCTTGAGAGTTTCAAGAAGGTGTAACACTGAGAGTTTCAGAGAGATGTGGAGAGGCCCATATCCCATACGGACATGAGAGTGCTGTATCCCTACACTGGTAATCAAAAGTGTTGAGGACTACTGTGCATCTTCCTTTGTCAGCTGGTAAAATGGTAATGTTTTGGTCTTGGCTGAGTTATGTTATAGCTTTCCTTTCCTGTGGTGTGAGATTTGAAGGAGGCAGTTTGGCACTGGAGAGGGTAGCTGGTATTTTCCTTTGGAGTTGTTCTGCCTCTGCTTCTGTCAAGTTGTTCCTAATCGCAGATTCATTGGCCGTGAATCGATTAGTTCCACAACAGGTATTTCTTGTGGGAGATGGCAAAGATTTTTCCTTTTGCCAGCACATTTTTCTCAGGTTGTCAAGGTCCTGTTAGTCAAATTTCTAACCCACTGTTCCTGAGTATTTGTGTTGGCAACAACCATGACTGATGGTTTGTGATGAGAAAACCGCTGTCTGTTGTAGTTTTAGAAACTTACTTTTTTGACGTTCCTTGCTCTTTTGATGCTGTGATAGCTGGGCCTTTTCAACAAAACAAGATACTTCTTCCAACAGAGAGAGTGGTAGAAGAGTAGATAGCTTCTGGAGGGTCTGATCCATTTTGAATGAGAGAGCTTCAATGGTAAAGTGGATCTGTCTTATTCTCTTACTGAGCAGCTTGTTTTGAGCTGTCACGAGGATTATGGTGAAGATTCTCAGTCGTCCAGGACATGATAAAATCAAAAAAGGCGTTCAATACAGAAACAGCTGGACTTTATTTTTTTTATTATAAATAAAGTCCAGTTGTTTCTGTATTGAACGCCTTTTTTAT
>JBBPBX010001924.1:38052-60659 GCA_038048925.1 Garcialebias charrua | reverse complement strand
AATTTAATAAACATAAACATTAATAAACATAATTTTGATTCATCAAAAAAAAAAATTTTTTTTACTCTATTCGTGCACAATGCCAGTATCTGCTTTTTGTTGTTGTTATTTTGCTTTTGCTGACCATTACCAGTTGTTTGAGTTCTGTGCATCCACTAGGTATTTCCTGATTTAGGTGAAGTCAATGGGAGTAAGCCATTCTGAGCCATGTACGGTAACATCTGATTACTCAACCTGTATGCACAAACTGCTCATGTGTACTAAATGATTCCTTGTGCAACATGCAAGTGTGTGTGTGTTTTTACATACAAACTAAAATAATTTTGTTGGATGAAATGAAAGGCGGAACTCCGCAGCAACCTCCAGCCGGGACAGACCTGCCTCTTCCTCTACAAAAGATCTAGTTTCACCAATTGGTCATTTGGGGGAGCAATGTTGACTAAAACTATTTTAAGAGTTACAAAGACTGAATCAATGTACATTTGTGCATACAGTCCCAAACAAGATTGCAACATGCAGGTAGGTCCAATTTTTTTCAGGGGCCCAAACTCTAAACAATGGCCCTCATGCATGAACCGTTCGTACGCACAGATTTGTTCTTAAACTGTGTGTACGAGTGATTTAGGATCATTTGCGGCATCCAACAATGTTTTCGTATCCTACGATTTTTTTCAGATACGAACAAAATTTACGAGTGGTCCGGACCTGTCGTATAATTTAGGAGCGTCAGTCTGCTGTCATCCAGACGGATCTTCTCCACGAATAACTTCATATTTCGTTATTTAGAAAATATTTTGGGTTTAAAAAAATCACGCACCATAATTATTCTTGACAATAGGTTATTCTGTTTGAATTAGAATTATAATTTTAAGTTTAATTTGTCTGGTGTGTCGCGCAGGCTTCAGTGAGTCGTGCGCTCCCCTTGGTCATCAAAGCCGCTCCTCATATTAACACCCAGGTACATAAAATCCCCATACACCGCCGCAGAACAAGTACGAATTAAGACTGATCTTGTGCCAAACATCGGAGCAATACATTATTATATCTGATTCGAAATATAACCTGCAGAATGTTGTTGCGCGATGACCAGGAGGTGCGCGCATGACACATTTGTGCTGCAAAACATGTTGGCACGCGTCTTGCAGCGTGGCATTTACAGTATTGTCCACCATCTCGCAGACTGACCACCTCCTGTCCGTGCTGCGGCGAGACGTTTGTTTGAAGCCATTTTCAGATCAAACCATTTATTCTTGATTTCTGATACTGTACGACCCACGGGACACACAGTATGCACTACAATATTAATATGAAGTTAACTGTAGTTTCGAGACATTTTAAAATGCTTCTGTTCAAAAACACATCCGACACTTGCGGGGGGGGGGGGTCAGCGGTGCGCTCTTCTGAATAAGTGAAACTATAATGTAACACAGTACACTAAAATTAGAGATATTTGACCATCCGACACTTGCGGGGGGTGGGGGGTGGGGGGGTAGCCACAGCGCCACTGAGAGCAGATCTCCGAACGCGTGAAGTTCCTCCTTTTACTTCTTGAGTTTGAATGAATGGACACTTCCTGCTGTCAGAAGGCAGGAAGCGTGGCCTTATATGGTGTTTTGAGGGGTGGAAATTATGTAAATTACCTTCCCGCGAGCACGCGCAGGTGAGTAGAACAGGTGGGATCCATCAACTTTAAGCAGCCCGTTTACACGCTTTTCCTGTGGATAGAAGACTTTGTTGGATCTGACGTGGCATGTTCGTACGAACGCTTCGTACGAACAAAAGTAGGAGACATTTAGGATAAAATTACGAACATTTTCGTGCATGAGGGCCATTGTTCTCATTTTGTGACAATGAGAAAACCACCTCTCATGGACATATAGACACCAGCGACCCAGAAAGGAAGAATCAGATCAAGAGTACAAATGGATGGACAGCTAAGCACTATGCAGCAGATAAATATGCATTCTTTGGTCAAGTCCCAAAATTTTAATGTGTCGTGTAGATAAAATTGATTGTACAGATTTAAACACTCTTTGGTTTGCTTCAAAGGTCAATTTTCTTTAATTTAAAGGTTTTTGAGACATTTTCCCGAAATGGCAAATAAGTTCCATTTGAGTTCTTGACATTTACTGCACAGGAGGCCTTTTAGTTTCCTTTCCTTAATCTCTTGTCTGTCTCAGCTTGGTAATGTGTAATATGACAGAAATGTCATTTAAATGTCAGATAATGGTGTGTGGAAATAAAATGAAAATAACATATTTTTTAAAAGGTAAGGGATGGGGCTATGTAAGAAACTGCACCATAAAACTAGTAAACTTTTGAAAAAATATAGTGTGCCAAGGCTTCCTGAAATCCCAACATCACAGGCAACAATTATATGTGAAGGGGATGTGTCCCCCTCACATTTAAAAAACACTCATTTGGATACCCCACCTCACCCCCACACACATTTACATTTGTTCCACCAGCCTGTTTCTATGTCATGAACAAATCCATTCCACTTGATAAATAGAATACGGTACTCAAACCACTAAACTCCACTCCGGGTTTTCCTGGTTACCTACAGCAACTCACCACACCGCATGCAGTGTTTCTCCTCGTTGGCAGGGCATTCATTTCTGTGGGTTTTTTTGTGGTCAGGGCGAGGGGAGGAGGGGGAGACACCTCTGTATTGCTTGCTAGCTTAGCGCTACGTTAGTGACGGCAGTTGTCAACTTGGTGTGGGTGGGGTGTTAGCATACGTGAACTTGACTCTAAATTGACTCTAAATTGACCCTAGGTGTGAGTGTGAGAGTGGATGGTTGTTTGGTGTGAGTGAGACAGGTCCCTCTTGTAAATGAGTCCCCGTGACTCAACGAGGCTAGCCTGTATAAATAAAGGTTGAATGAATGAACTGGAGAGAAGAAAATTCACACAAGGAGAGCTGTCGGTCAGGCTACTTCTTGTTGCTCTCTAAAATAGTTATTAAATCAAGTGTTTCCTTGTGTAGGTACAAGTAAATATTTAAAGACCGTGTAAAGTGAATTTCAACATTTTCTTCAATAAACATTATAAATGACATAATTGTACAGGTAGTCCCCGATTTACGAGCGCTCTGATCTGCGAGGTTCCAGACTTACGAGCTGCGAATTTTTGGAAAAAACGAAAAAAATACTGAGTTTTCATGTGTTTTTTCACCACAGTTAGTTAGTTAAGCATATGAACACACGTTTCCGATCATTTTTATGCACTCATAAGCAGTTTTTGGATGAAAATAGAGTGTTTTTAGTCGCGCTAGCGAAAACCGTTCCAATTTACGAGCGAAATTCCGGATTTACGAGAGAAATGGCGGCCGTTCCGAAATACGAGATTTCCGGTTTACGAGCGCCTCGTTGTAACGGATCTCGCTCGTAAATCGGGGACTACCTGTAATCTTGTAAATGAGTAAAAAGTCTCAAAATTGTAGCTCAATTAATTTTGGAGTTATAGAGCAAACTGTGTATAAACATATTTCTATTTCAGGATTTTTTAGGCGTGTTTTAAATGTGACCGCGTTTCGTCACGCGGTCCTCATTAGTATAGCCCCACCCCCTGCAGCTCCAGCCGTATAAATTCGCCTCGGTGGAGCCGTTCACTCGCGAATCGCAGATAGCATCAGATAGCAATAGCATAGATATTTTGTTCATTGTTAGCTAGCTAATCAATTATGCCTCGTTCGTGCATCTTCCCTGGATGTCGCAATGGTCAGGGCACCCGTACAAATCATAACATGTTTTTATATCACGTGGTTTTACACTGAGTATCTGTAATGCCTGGATAGGTCAATGGATAAAGCGCTTGCCTTCCGTCCCAAACCCCACGGGTTCAAATCCCGCGTGGTACAACTCTTTTTTTATTTATTTTATTCATCCATCCATCCATCCATTTTCTTCTGCTTATCCGGGGTCGGGTCGCGGGGGTAGCAGCCTAAGTAGGGAGGCCCAGACTTCCCTCTCCCCAGCCACTTGGAGCAGCTCCTCTGGGGGAATCCCAAGGCGTTCCCAGGCCAGCCGAGAAACATAGTCCCTCCAGCGTATCCTGGGTCTTCCTCTGGGTCTCCTCCCGGTGGGACATGCCCGGAACACCTCACCAGGGAGGCGTCCAGGAGGCATCCTAACCAGATGCCCGAGCCACCTCAACTGGCTCCTCTCGATGTGGAGAAGCAGCGGCTCTACTCCGAGTCCCTCCCGGATGACTGAGCTTCTCACCCTATCTCTAAGGGAGAGTCCAGCCACCCTGCGGAGAAAACTCATTTCAGCCGCTTGTATCCGAGATCTTGTTCTTTCGGTCATAACCCAAAGCTCATGACCATAGATGAGGGTGGGAACGTAGATCGATCGGTAAATTGAGAGCTTTGCCTTTTGACTCAGCTCTCTCTTCACCACGACAGACCGGTACAGCGCCCGCTTCACTGCGGACGCTGCACCTATCCGCCTATCGATCTCACGCTCCAGTTTTCCCTCATTCGTGAACAAGATCCCGAGATACTTAAACTCCTCCACTTGGGGCAGGACCTCCTCCCCGACCCGGAGAGGGCACGCTACCCTTTTCCGGCTCAAGACCATGGCCTCGGATTTGGAGGAACTGATCCTCATCCCGGCCGCATCACATTCAGCTGCAAACCGCTCCAGCGAAAGCTGTAGATCACGAGCTGATGAAGCCAATAGGACCACATCATCTGCAAAAAACAGAGAAGCGATTCTAAGGCCACCAAAACGGATCCTCTCAACACCTTGGCTGCGCCTAGAAATTCTGTCCATAAAAGTTATAAACAGAATCGGTGACAAAGGGCAACCTTGGCGGAGTCCAACTCTCACCGGAAACGAGCCTGACTTACTGCCAGCGATGCGGACCAAGCTCTGACACCGGTCGTACAGGGACCTAACAGCCCATATCAAAGGGCCTGGTACCCCATACTCCCGGAGTACCCGCCACAGAACCCCCCGAGGGACGCGGTCGAATGCCTTTTCCAAGTCTACAAAGCACATGTAAACTGGTTGGGCAAACTCCCACGCACCCTCCAGGACCCTGTTGAGGGTGTAGAGCTGGTCTAGTGTTCCACGACCAGGACGAAAACCACACTGCTCCTCCTGAATCCGAGGTTCGACTATCCGACGGACCCTCCTCTCCAGAACCCCTGAATAGACCTTACCAGGGAGGCTTAAGAGTGTGATCCCTCTATAGTTGGAACACACCCTACGGTCCCCCTTTTTGAATAGGGGAACCACCACCCCAGTCTGCCAATCACACAATCCAATTTTAATTCATTCCAGATTAAAAACACACAAGAAAACTATTTACAAAAACAGCGTAACTCTTGGAAAAAGTAGCTGCTGTTACAGACAGAACTCGGATAAAAACAGAGCAGGTTTACTGGCTCTGCTGTCTGCCTCTCCACTGTGGGACACGAGCAGGACAGCGCAGCTGCGCTGAAACCACGCCCACGCACTGACACGCCCCCAGCGTTCCAGGGCAAGGCAAAATCATGTTTTTTCATGATTTTTGAGACTTAATTTTATAAGGTAAACAATGTTTTTAATCAGTCAGATTTAAATGGGTGATTAATAACACATATTTATGCCATGTGACAAACTAAAAACACACATTTAATTTCACTTTACACGGTCTTTAACAACCAGTTAAAATACACCAGAATGCAGGAAATGGCATCTACTTTATTCAAAATTGTCTGGGGGAGGACCCCCAGACCACCCCCCCACCAGTGTAACCCCCACACATTACAAATGTTTCTGATGCCAACGCCCAACACAAGTTTTGTTTGTTGTTGTTTTCTATAAAACTCAATAGGATTTTGGGACTTTATTTTGCAGTAATCTAAGCTGCCATAATTCTAACATTTTCAAACATGTAAAAGACGTGTAGACCTGAGATGGCAGACATGTCTGGTTATCTCAAGTACATCTGTGTGTCTGTTTTGTTTTGTAAGAGCCATACACGTTTAAAAGACCCTTCCTTTCAAGTTTTGAAATGAAAACTTTTGAGCTGAGACATATTGGTGGTAAAGTTGTGTGCACTCTGCTCTTTAGGAGGATTTTAATGAGCACAGTAAATCCTATAGCTGTGAGAGAGACACAGGGTGAAAGAAGACAAAAAAAAAATTCAATGTATATACGATACTGCATAAAAAGTTTAATCATTTTGAAAATAATAATTTACACAGCTTAAAAGTTAGAATTAAAAGTACCGGTAGACTCAATGTTGAACATGGAAAATCTAGGAAAAAAGCATTTGTGATTGTGTTAAAAAAAGGTTAAAGATATAAGTTCCGTTGTGCAAAGTCCAACTCTCCTTGGTCCGTTAAAACGTCTATGTGGAACATTTTAACAGTTTTTTGTTGCTGTTGTCGTTTCTAATTTTCTCATGCACTGACACCAAACAACACAACTTTCTGAATAAAGTCCACAAGTCTCTGTAAATGTTGACGCTTTTTGCATGGATTTCACCAAAGCTGCAGGAGTACCGGTAGTAGCAAATCAAAATTGTGAACATAATTAAATAAAACAACAGTTGAAAAATGATAAAGGACTGTGATGCCATATGTGGCACCTTTAATTATACTGTCCCTTTGGTCGTCCAAGCATACAGAGCTAATGAGTTTAATATTGCAGCAAGAACCGTATTTTCTGGAATATAGGTCGCACCGGAATATAGGTCGCATTGTCCAATTATTGCCAAAAATTTGGAAAAATCCATATACGAGTCGCACCTGAATATAGGTCGCACCTACGTCACCGCCGACGTAACGCGTCATCCACTGCTGACGTGACGCGTCACCGCTGAGACAACCCGGAAATGTGGACGAGTGTTTAGCTCTGCTGCAAATGTCTGCCACAGGAGCGCACAGCAAGGCTTTTAAGAAGATTAACACTTAAAAACAATTATTTGTTTGATAAAGATTATAGCAAATATGTGTCTGAGCTGAATTTTTCCTTAATAAATGAACGTAATTGTGAAATGAGCTGGATTCAAAAATTTGTTGCGCCAAAAGTGATAAAAAGCCATAAATAGGTCGCGCCTAAATATAGATCGCAGGGCATGCAAAAATGACAAAAAGCTACGACCTATATTCCGGAAAATACGGAATTTCTTGTTCAAGTTCAGAAGAAGTTGGTTTTCAAAGTTTTTTGAGTCCAGTCTGACTTTTTTTGTGGGAGAAAATTGGTCCTGCTATACTGAACAGTCTTTCAATAATCTTCAAAAGTCTTTCAATAAGGCCATGGGTGTTGTGTATCTTCTGGCTGACTCTCAGCGGTGGAATCCATTTTGGGTGTGTTAGTGGTGCTGTGGGTGCTACCTGCTCAATGACGTTTATACTAGAATATACGTCACTGGTCCCGCTCTTCTTGAAGGCGGGTCTAATGTTATCTGTCCACTTTGCAGTGATTCAATGGACCAACTCTCTCAACATCAATTACTTTCAAACTAACAACAAATCAAAAAGCTGCAACGTGAATGTAACTTGTGACTCAACACATTATAGAAATGTAGTTTTGTAGAAAGTACAGATACTTCATGTAAAGTAAATGTGGCAGTTCAAATGGATACTTTGGTCTACAAGAATAAAGACAGAGAAGACACATATGTGACTGGCCACAGCAAAACCAGGAATAAGTCTCTCACACTCAAACTGGAAAAAATCAATAAAAGCTTCAAGTTTTCCCATACCTTATATGCAGATTGCCAACATTGAAATGGCTGTATCTTCTCTGTCTTTATTCTTGTAGACCAAAGTATCCATTTGAACTGCCACATAATTATTCAAGTCTTACCTGAAGAGTCAGAACAGTTGGTAATGTTCTTAAACCCTTCTCTGGTCTTGTGTAGCTTGACTTCAGTCAGGACGGTGGTGGGGAGGTGGCTGTCTGAGGTGCCTTCCTAAACCCTGTGGACTACTGCAGGCTTATGTAGTTCTTATATTGTAAAGCTTGTTTAGTGTGGAGTATATAAAGCCATGTTTCCTGCCAGGTGGTACTTTGTTTCTGGGGGACTCCCTGGATGCAGATTTTACCCTTAAGGCAAAGGGAGAAGTTACGTGCTGGACAGTAACAGTGAACACTCTGTTGAAAAGCTGTCTTTGTGTCCTCATCGTAGAGTTTCAAGGATCCAAAACTGTGTGACAGCCGACAAATAAATCTGCCTGAAAGGTCCAAAGAATAAATTAGGTGGTTGTTGGGGTGTACAGTTTTTTCTGGTGTATAGGTCGCACCTGTGTATAGGTCGCACCTACGTTTAGCTCTGCTGCAAATGTCTGCCACAGGAGCGCACAGCAAGGCTTTTAAGAAGATTAACACTTAAAAACAATTATTTGTTTGATAAAAATTATAGCAAATATATGTCTGAGCTGAACTTTTCCTTAATAAATGAACGTAATTGTGAAATGAGCTGGATTTAAAAATTTGTTTCACCGAAAGTGATAACAAGCCATATATAGGTCGCACCTGAGTATAGGTCGCAGGCCTTGAAAAAAACATAAAAAGGTGTGACCTATACACCGGAAAATACGTAGTTTTCTTTTTCCTTCCTGTTAAAACACTCTTATGGTCCAGGCTAAGGGTTGGTACAAGAAGTAGCTTTAAAAAAAGGTTTGAGGTCCAAGGGTAATGCTGGTCATCAGTGACATATGGGCTTGGATGATAATGTAGGTGGTAAAAAGGATAAAAGGTTAGTTGGAGTGTTGCAGCTCCTTAATACAGTCTCTAATGGAGGCAGACAGTGGGTGGAATTCCCCGAGGTAAAGTAGGAAAAAGCTGCTTGAAAAGGCAAAAAGAAGTAACTGATGGCAGATGAAAAATTGTTGTTTGTTCCTTTTTATATCTTTGTGGAAGGTGAAGAGCAAAGTGTTTGTTACGACTACGGTAAGTAAGTAGTTGGTTTGTTATCCTTAGTGTTTCTGGCAAAATGATTCTGATGATTTAAAAATCATTTGTTTCTGTCTTCTTAACAGCAACAGATCAGTTTATCCAAGATAACCTATGTGTGCAAGTGTTTGTGTGTGTGTGTGTGTGTGTGTGNGGGGGTATGCCAATTGCAAAATGCTCAATGGACAAGAATAGTTTTTCTGCCATTCTTGAGCACAACCTCAAGTCAAACAAGAATCACAATAACCTTTCAGTTTGGAGGCCAAAAGAAAAAAAATACCTTAATCCACAACCAGTTTCATTTCATTTACAGACCAAAAACAAGGCAAAGACAGACATCTTATTCTTCATTTTCTTAATCTCCTTTTTCTTTGTTCCATTTTCAGGGGTCGCCAAAATGAGTCATCCTCCTTAATCACACTTTGTCGTCTACATCCTCTGTTCTCACTCCAACTACCGCCACGTTCTTTCTAACTGCATCCACATTTCTCCTCTTCTGCCTTCTGGTTTGTCCTTTTTCATGGCAGCTACATTTCTAACATCCTTGTACCAATATACCCACTGTCCCTCCTCTGGACATGTCCAAACCACTGTCCCTCCTCTGGACATGTCCAAACCATCTCAGTCTGGTCTCTCTAACTTTATCTCCCAGTTGTTCCACATGTGCTGTACCTCTGATGATCTCATTCCTGATCTTATCCATCCTTGTCACTCCTACGAAGAACCTCAGCATCTTTATTTCTGCCACTTCCAGTTCTTGCTCCTGTCTTTTTGTCAGTGCCACAGTCTCCAGACCATACAACAAAGCCAGTCTAACCACTTTCTTGTAAATCTTTCTTTTGACCTTTGTTCTTTGTCATAAATTACTCAAATAACTTTTCTCCATCCACTCCATCCACTCCCTTCTTCACTTCTTTCCAGCACATCCCATATTCCTTGAAAATGGGATGTGCTAGAAAGCAAAGGTACATGATTTCAAGTACTTGAAGTCATGCACCTTTGTGATCGTTACTTTTTGTAGCCTCACAATTCCCCCTGCCTCTCCCCCAGTCACACCATGTATTGCTAAGGATGACTTTTATTTATCTTTTTTTGAGTGCATACCTCCAACTCTCCAAATTCTCTTCCACCTGTTCCTTGCTCCTAGTTCACAATGTCATCTGCAAACATCATTACAAAAATACCTGATCTGTTTCCGCTTCACAACACATATGCTACAGCCCTGGCATCATACTTCATGTACAACCTACAGTGACGTCACTATCAACCAACACTGAACGACTCTTTGAAGCAAACATATCTTCAAGATCCAGTTCCCTTCAAAGAGCCAAACTGTATATCCCATCTCTACTGTGCTAGATTCTCATGGCAGAGGAACAATGACCAACATACTTAACTGCATAAAAATGTTATTTAACTACTATTTAAAATTTTCAATAAACAAGAATATTGTATAGCTATCTCAGCCTGAAATAAATAAAACATATTCAATTTAAACAACTTTCATAAAATGTTAACGCTTTATGATGGGAGACTGCAACAAAGCAAATTTAACTTGTCTTCTGGTTTCCTTAGATAGAGAACTTTACTAATTGGCTTTTTTTATGTACAGTACAGTATGTGAATGTTCCTGTAAAGTGCCCTGAGACAACTTTGTTGTGATTTGGCACTATATAAATAAACTGAAATGAATTAAAGGCCTTTTAATAAAAAATAAAAAAAACTGAATAGTTTTTTTCTTCAACAAAATATTTATTTTATGGAATTTTTAAAAAGCATTTTCCCCACAGAGTTATTAAAAACACCACAGTGTACACTGTCCACCCTGCCAATTCATACATCCTGCCTTCATACTTCTCCTCCTACATGTCTCTATGTGAGTGCAGCTACAGCGTGCGCTCTCATTAAATGCAGTGTTCCCTCAGTGAGAACTGAACTAGGCAAAACGGTCTTCTCCTACTCCGCTCCTGTTTCCTGGAATATCTTGCAAAACGATCTGAAGCTCTCAACACTGACCTCTGTAAGTGGCTTCAAACATCTGCTATATTCATGGCAAAAACCAATGCAGACATGTTTCTGTTCTTAGTTTTCTAAATCGCCTTATAATCTAGCTGTTTTTGCTACTATTCCTCTTGAGTGCCCTTTTGGTTGATATTTTGTTTTGATTGTTTTTGATTTGTAAAAAAAAAAAGATAAACAAATTTGTATACCTGTACTTATTCCTATTCTATGATTGTCTATTGTTGTCATTGTTATTCACTGTTGTAATCTGTTAAGAAATCGGGTCTCTCAGGATCGAACCCGAGTCAAGATAAAGTTTGGAGTGGCAAACCGACGCACTACCAGACAGTGAACCACCGGGGCGTGTTACTCTTTCTAGGTCCACTTTTACTTTAAACGAACCGCCCCTCATAAAATCCTGGCTACGCCCATGTTATATGAGTGGTTAGAGCAGTCGTCCTCTAATGCAAGAGTTGGGGTTCGATTTCACCAGCAGTCACATGCAGAAGTGTCCCTGGGCAAGACACTGAACCCCTCATTGCTTCTGATGTGTGTCCCATCATTGTATGAATGTGATAAAGGACTGATTATTCTTTGTATAGATCTAGTAGAGTGCTGTATGAATGGGTAAATGAGGACACAGATTGTGTTGTAAAGAGCTTTGAGTATATCTTGATAAGATAGAAAGGAGCTGTATAAGTACAGTCCATTTACAGTTAGAAACATTCTGAGAGGTAACTATAAAAATGTGTCATGTTTTGTCATCATTGTATGTTTCTATATAATGTTGAAATTAATTCTCTGTGTTTAACCAGGTGGAGCAGTGGGCAGCTATGCAAGTGTCCGGGGAGCAATTAGGGATTAGGTGTCTTGCTCAAGGACCCCATGACATGGGCATGGTGGGGAGCTGACCCTGTGACATTCTGGTCCCACGTCAGCTACCCTACCTCTACACCACAGCGGACCCAAACGGAGAATCTGCCCCAGCAAATTTTTTGCTAAAACTAAATGTTAGTTATACAAATAAAGTAGAAGAGCTAAATCTATTGTTCCAGTCACAACAACCATTTTACTACAGCAGATGTGTGGAACTGCAACGGTCCAAGAAACTTTATGCAAAAACGAGTTTCTACATACTGTATGTCCCAACTGCTCTGTGGTGGAGAAGGATGTCAATAACAAACAAATGTGCAGGGTTTATTGTGCAACTGAAGAAACTGTAGGACTTGGTGGCATGCAAAGCCACTGCTGTCAATGTCTACTGTTGGCAATTCACATTTGAATGTGCTCAATGTGCACCCACACATGCGTGACGACACAAACACAAACACACCTTCCTCCATTTGTACAACCTGCTGTCATGTCCCTGCTACACACGTTCTTCATGATTCTTTCCAAGTACAAATTAGTTCCACTCTCTTTGCTCTCACGGCAGCAACAGCTGATTGTTGTTCTCCATTTATAAAGAACGTTGAACATGGAACAAAGAATAAAGATAGCTCTGCTATAATTAAAGTATTGTCTCAACATTGGTTTTTACTATAAACTGTAGATCTGACTTGTTGATGGTTGAGGTTTAAAAGGATGGACACTTACACCCAGCTTGATGAGGAACAATATTGGTAAATGGAGCTTACTTAAGCCCATTTCATAAGACAGCTCAGTCCGGGCCTGATGCATGTTCAGTCCTCCAACGAGCATTCAGAAAAAACACAAAGGCGGATAGGCGAGTAAATTTTACTCGCCTCTGATGCGCCCCTGATCCGCGAGCAGAGGTAGTATCAGCCGGGCAGACCCACTTGTGAATGCAACCCGCGGATCCGCGCTCAGAATACAGATGACATCAGTGTGCGACCGCAGGATTAATCAACAAGCAGATTTATTAACAAGGGAATATTAAAAATGACATGAAACAGCAACTTGTAAAAGTTAGTTTCGCTCTATTTTTTTCCCCTCTCTCTCTCTCTCTCTCTCTCTCTCTCTCTCTCTCTCTCTCTCTCTCTGAGCAACGGAGGAGCTGTGTGCTGTGTCTATGTGCGCACTAGAGGGAGACAGTGTAGCTGTAGATTTATTACTGAGGAAATATTAAAAATGACACGAAACGACAACTTGTAAACGTCTGACGTCTGTCCCACAATAAATGCGTCGCGGTCCAGTTCAGCTCAGCTGAGTTCTGCTCGACGCCTCTTTTGTATCCGCGCTACGGGTTCATTTATGAAAATATTTATGTGAGCGGGACCTGCCCGCCTTCAACTGTGGTCTTATGAATGACCCGGGGAGGATTAAAGCCGGACTGGTCTGTGCGGCAATTGCACGGATTTGACTTATGAAAGGGGCTTTATATAGCACTTTCCAGCCCCCTTTGAGGGGCCCCAAAGCGCTTCACAGTGCCAACCATCCACCCATTCATACATACATTCATACACCTGCATCGGTAGACTGCCTTGCAAGGCGCTGCCTGACCTACCAGGAGCAACTCGGGGTTAAGTGTCTTGCCCAGGGACACAACGAGGTATGCCGTGACCGGGGATCAAACTCGAGACCTTCTGGTCCTGAGCCAGCTGCCCTGCCTCTACACACCATCTCGGCTAGACACATGAGATCCTAAATTTAATAAAGTTAGACATCCTTCTTGTATTAACCAGCAAGCAGTTTGTGGTATTTCTGTTTGTCAGTAATAACACAATAAATCTCAAACTTGTTGACACGCTGTTCTTGGTCTGAGATAAAACCCCTGCCCGCTGGAGAATATTTGTCACAGTGAATTCCTTCCCCATTGCCACTGTTCTGTCCTCACTTCTAATCGAGTTAAGCAGCAGTTGATAGCAGAAGCAAGGCACAATTACATAATACAGAGATAAAGCTTACGACTAAAGGAAAAAAAATATAGCATTAGTCAAATGGCATAGTTATTTCATATATTAATATCAGTCAGTAATAATGCAGCACTACCCCCACTAGGCCCAGGCTAGGCTCTATAAATCTGTAATACCATGGGACATCCGGCCCCTTCTGGTTCCTGATCTTGCATCGTACAATGTTCTTTATAAATGGAGAACAACAATCAGCTCAAACACCAACAGATGTAAAGTGAAGCTTGTTTTAGGAAGTGAGCCACAATTAACCTAAAACTGATGAAAGTGTTACAACGGGACCTGGCTGGGGGTCACCGGCCACTGCAGCTAGCTGTTGTTATCCTGTGGGCCTTAGGCCTCCTCTCTGACCCAGGACCCGCCTTCAGCCCACGCTGCCCCCCGGCTCAGACCTCCATCAGAAACGGCAACTCACACTATCAATAAATCAAGGAAACATGAATTCAGTTTTACCAATTGTACTAAATCACGGCAGGAAAAGGTTACAGTTTACAGCGCTGGCCTCTCTGGTACAGTTCGACGCGAGACCAGGAACCAGAAGGGGCCAGATGTCCCAAGGCATTACAGCTGTATAGGGCTTAGACTCCTCCTTCACAGAAGGAGCACAACATGTCACGTGTATGAGGGGGCGTGACTAAGTGTGACCTCAACGGATGTGGTTTGACATGTAAGGAAATATGAGACGGTGCTTCAAAAGCCTTTCTACGTGATGAAGCAAAAATAAACAATTTCTTGACAGATATTGAATCCCTGGGAGACTCTTTTTACAGTCTCTCTTTTTACTCTCTTTTTAGAGCTGTTGGTCCAGTTTAACCCAGTCAGACCCGGGTCAAAATTTCATTATAATCCCGTCTCTGAGCAGATCAGAAACTCAGGGTCAGTCTAGATAAATATCTAACAAAAGTGATCAAGCTCATGGTTGCCTGCATGTCAATATGACAGTTTTCATTTAAAACAAATCTTTCCCGTGTTATTGCCTCGGGGGGAAATCTGGAGTAGTGGGGTCCCTTCAGTTTTAGAAAAATGCAGATGGACGCAACCACACCCAAAACAAACAAACAAACAAACAAAAACACAACTATAATTTTAAGCAATATAAAGAAAAAGAAAGCATAGCCACCATTTATATCTGCAACATGATGCTTTTATGCCTTTCAAAAGTGCTGCATATCTCTCTGTGGACATGATACATTTTTCATTTCTGACTTTATTGTTGGGTATTAATGCATGTCAGATGTTCAGCAACCTGTTCCTTTAGGTCATGTGGTTTTATATTGTTGTCAAAAAAGAAGAATAAACTTTTGTAAGACACATGACTTCATGACCAGGAAGTGAATCAAGCACCTTTAAGAGACAAAAATCAGTGCAGGGCAGAAGAAAGACGTTCAGTCAATACTCCAGTTAATTTCTACAACTGGTCTACTGGTGAACATGGTAACAGATGTTTAATTTTAATTTTGTTTTGCAACAGTACATTTGACTGTATCTTAAGGACCCACTCAAAAATTATTCTTAAAACAGTCCCCCCTGTTTACTGACCCCCCAATAATGGGATAAATGGGATTAAAAAAAAAGATTATTATTATAAAATCTCTGCCCTTGGTTGCAATCATGATAAATGTGAGAATTTGATTGTGCGGTTTGCTTATCTTTGTTTTCACTCCCCACCCCTCTTTGCTGATATATAAACACTGTATGTGCATTTTCCAGATGAGTTCACTGGACAGTTTTCTAGATGGGAGGGTGTGCTACCTACTGTGAGTGGCACATTATGGGCATGTGAGAGTAGGGGTGGGCAATATGGCTCAAAAATTATATTGTGATATTTCAGAGCATTATCACGATAACGATAAATTTCGTGATATAACCAAAAAAAAATCAAATTTATTTATTTGACAAAATTAACTTAACATGTTGCTTTGTAGTATTATATAAAATTTTAAAAAACAACAAGGGGTAATTTTACTGAAATTACTTAATTAAGTATTCAGTCTCCAAGTACCGGTATAAAAATAACTTGTAACAAGTTGATCAGCTGAACCTGAAGCTTCTGGTGTTTCAGCTTCCTCTGTTCCTGCAGGAATTATTCATTTTTCTGATTCATTTTTTAACTGATCTATCTGATTCTCTGATCACCTGCCTCTGTGTGAGACTGTGTGTTCGACAGCTGAACTGCGCAACAGTTTTAGAGTGAGGGAGAGAGCAGCCCGCACACACGCTGAGCAGCGCGGGCGGGGGGAGGGGGGGACAAGCTCTCTGTACCTGTGCAGTGAGAGACAGGTGAGAGACAGCTGGAACACGTTGTTTGTTTTTAGCATTTTAGCTAGCGTTACACTGGTGGAGGGAGGTGCGCAGCTCGGTTTGGTCTTTTGAAGCGCTCGGATAAGGGGGCGGGGCACCCCGACGTATTATGTCATGAAATTAGCATGACATGATATAACTTTTTTGCCCGGGCAAGCTTTTTTGCCCGGTAAAACCGGTAACGATATGATATGGCCCAGCCCTATGTGAGAGAACACTAAACTTCCTGTAATATAAATGCAGATGGTTGTGAAAATTGATTCTTGAAGTTCATGATGGAGTCACTAAAGACATCAAATCAAGCAACCCATGAGGTGTCGGCCATATTTGATATAAGACCCACCTCTACTGTCACGCCTCCTCACCCCACCGTGCTGCGACTGAACACTCACACATGTGATTTGGATTTTGGTTGGCGTCTCTTAAGAAATGGATGAACAAAATCGGTTTGTGGTCAACATTTTGGTGGCTGTAGGTTCAAATGTAGTTACATTTTATTTTGGACTGAGGGATTAGAAAAGTCTATTACAGAGCTAATGGTTAGTCCCAACACAGCTGCCCTTAAAACATCTCAGATCTCCAAAACTTTCTAGCGGTTCATGCAAGTGCTGTTACTTAAACATTTCCATCACTACAGTACATATGATTATACAATTACATATAATCCGAATATTCAGCCATTTGTAAGACCGCAGAGTCCTGGCCTGATCTTTGACTCCCATCACTCACTGGAGCACAAGTTAGAAGTTATCAGGACTCTTTACCACAGAGCGGATAGCGTCCCCACAAACCCACAAACCAGGGAGAACTCTCACACAAGACAGGCCCTGGAACAGTGTAGATCTTGTAAGCAGATAAGCCCAAACAGGACTCCAGCCAGCCATCAGGTGAAAAGGAGGACCCCAGACCCAGACCAGTGATCGTTCCGTATGTTGCAGGAGTTTCAGAGAAGCTGAGACGTTTATTTTCTAAACACAACGTCCCAGTGGCTTTTAAACCCCAAAATACATTACGGCAAAGACTGGTTCATCCCAAAGATCCAGTCCCCCGGCACAAACAGAGTAATATTGTGTATGCTGTTCAGTGTCAGGAGGGCTGTGATCAGTCTTACATCGGGGAAACTAAACAGCCACTGGCCAAAAGGATGGCCCAGCACAGAAGATCAACATCATCAGGTCAGGACTCTGTGGTCTACACTCATCTCCAGGCCAGAGGTCAGAACGGTTTGAGAGAGGAGTTAAGGAAGCCATCTTTGTGAAGAGAACACTCCTGTCGTTATTCAGGGGCAGAGGCCTCCGTTTTCAAATGACACGACACCATCTGTCAATCAATCCAGAAGGCTCGTCAGCAACTGACCAATCGTCGTTGCGATTTGTCCCGAAGTGAAACACATCTTCCTGCAGGAGCTGCACCCCCTTTTCCTTCTACAACATTGTCAGGATTTTGCATTACGAATGCTTTGCTGTCAGAGGGATTTTGAGAAAAATCATCAAAAAAAAAAAAGTTAAACGTCAGTAGGGAACTTGTACTTCAGACAGGCTTTACCTTGAGTGTTTATAGAGTGGGATACAGATTATTACATTTCCAAAACTTAAACGGAGTCTGGAAAAATGTAAAAGATGATAAAGGCCGACGGCCGAGCTCATGATCAGCTCAATACAACAGTTATAAACAGGAAGTACCACATGTTCATCTGTACAAAGGTAACAGCAGGGAAATCCTCCATTTTCTGTCATAATTACATTGTATGATTAATGGTTAAATGAAAGGTTCATGCTTAAAGCTAGTTGTGCTTTGTTTTGTGTGTTTTTGTATGAAGATGCCACAACTTCTGGTTGCACAAGTTTAGTCATTTTTGTTATGATCAGTTAAAACTAAACTGATTTTGCACAAAGCATCCAATAGGTTGTATAATGAAAATAATACACTTAGTACATACTGAATTTCACTGTTGAATCTTACCTTGTGCTGCTCTGTGGCATAACATCTACTATTAGTAACTAGCAACTATTTTGAGTAATTAGTATTTTAAATTTGTTTTGCCTGTGTTCTTTGCCTTAAAGGTTCAGTATATAACTTTTCTAACAACATATATTTTAAAATATTTCTTCACTCTGTCACTACCTCCTGACATACTGATTTTAGACAAGTAATCTCTGAAAAAAACTATTGTCCCCTTGCTTCTCTAAAAGCATTTCTAAAAAGCCACAGTGACCCGCCGTTAACCAGCCAATAAAAACAGAGCTTGAATTTGAATTTCAGCAGAGCAATGGGTAACAGAGCCATATATGGCTCTGAGGGGGAGGGACCAGAAACATGTCTCTGTTCAAAATTTTCCTAAGTTCCAGCATGTTCCAGAAATTACATATTGAACCTTTAATGTTGGCTGATAAGGCAAAATTCTTCAACAAACGCCTCAGGTAACACCATGAGCTTCACTACCTCCACCATTACAACATTCCGGTTAGCTCACCCTGGGTTACATTTCCACGTGGGTGGAGAGATCTTACGGTTTGTATCATGTCTACTGTCGACCTCTTACAATGCTGTTATTGCTAGTATCACTCAGCCCTCTGTAAATAACAAGTGGTTATCAGGGCATTAACAATAAGTTGTTAGGCTGATGGTCCTCCTTTATCATGTGAGCAACAAACTGGTTGCTCCACTATGAGAAGGTGATATTTATAAGACTGAGTTTGTTGCAGCTCCTCAGACTGAAGAAGTCTTTCGGATAAAAGATGAAATGTTTCGACAAGAAGAATCCGTCCAGAGGACCTGACTCAACCTTGTTGATTATTGATTAGCATCATGCTCTCTGTGAAATTAGACAGGTTGTGTCTGATACATTTACCAGGTGTTTAAAAAACATTTCAACAAGAATGCATGCCCACTTCGATTGGCTCACATTGTGCTGGTGTTGTGTCAAGATCTGTTTGCTCATCAAAATCAAAAGTTTTGAAAGAAAACTGCTCGATCTATTTATAGTGCTGCTTGTGGTAATAGCATGAAACCATGCTGATGGATGGAAATCCTCCACACTTTAGGTGGAGGGAAAGACCCAACAGAGAGCACATCTCAACAGCGCCTGCGTGTTAATGTGCTGGATTTACTCTATTTATTTACTGTCTGGCTATTTTCAGAGCATTAAGTTGAGTAGATAATTTTAATAGTTACATTTATTTGAATGAAATAAATTAATCCATCTATTATCTTTACCCGCCTCTTCCTTTTCTGGTCATGGGGGTCACTGGTGTCCATGTCCCGCAGTCACCGTGTGAGAGGTGGGGGACACCCTGGACAGGTCTCCAGTCCATCACAGGGACAGACAAATGAGACAAACAACACTCTCTCACCTAGAGACAATTTAGAGTTACCAATCAGTCTAACATGCATGTTTTTGGTCTGTGGGAGGAAACTGGAGTACACGGAGAAAACGCACGCATGCAAGGAGAAAACATGCAAACTCCACCCAGAAAGGTGTCTGTGTTTGATCCAGTGACCTTCTCACAAAGAGGCAACAGCCCTATAGCTGAGCCACTGTGCTACCAGACAAATTCACATTTTTATAAATAAAAAGAAAACGTGTTTGTTTCTCTCCTCTTTCTTAAGCACAGCTATGAGACTGAATTCTTGAAGGAGTTCTCGCCTCAGTTTGTCACATGTCATCCCAATAATATCCTTACACGATGAATACGCAGACTTTTGAATTTAAATACAGAAAGAACATTTTTATTTAGTCACCATTTAGACAATATTTAAACCTAGTATTTTTTTTACTTTACTTGCAAACCCAGGTACCATTTTAATTTGTGGTACGCTCGGAAGGTTGCCAGTTTGACTCCCTGCACTTACATCATCAAAAAATGTGGGTGGGAAAGGTGACACACTCTGCATCCACCCTCATTTTCCCCACCCTGGGTCCTTGAGGCTCTTAACCCCCACCATCTGCTCCCCCAGGTGTCCTAGATCAGTGTTTTTCAACCTTTTTTGAACCAAGGCACAGTGTTTTCATTGAAAAAAATCCTGAGGCACACCACCAACCAAAATTTAAACAGATACACTGTATCCGCCTATATTAAATATATAGTCATTCTTATCAAAGTGTCTTGAATAGGAATGAAATAAACACAAAAATGTATTTTTATCATATTTTATATTTCTTATTTCAAATTGCACTTAACATGTCTTCAAAAATACACCCGAACAGTACCACAACAATGTGGTCTTAAATTTAAAGAGGTTGTAGAAAGGGGGGGGGGCTTTTTTGATAATTTCCAAGGCACACCTGATGATCACTTGCGGCACACTAGTGTGCCTAGGCACAGTGGTTGAAAAACATTGTCCTGGACAGCAGCTCTCTGCTCCACACAGAGGGCTGTGGTAGCTCGGTGTCTGTGGTTGTGTCAGGAAGGGTGTGTCCGGTGTAAAAACACTCGCCAAGTCTGTATATGAGATAGTTTGCTGTGGCGACCCCTGAAGAAGGGAGCAGCCGAAAGAAGAAAAGAATAAAAAAAACTAAAAAAAAAAAAAATTTGATTGTTAACATTAAATTAACTACCGGTAAATAAAATTGTTCATTATGAGTAGATTGAGAATTAAAAAAAAAAAAATTATGCAGGCTTATTCTAGATAAAATATTTATTATTAATAAAGGTTGTAGAAGGAAAAACATGATAGAGTGAGTGGAACGTAAAGCAGAAGAAATAAAGATGTAAAAAGATAATTAGAAGGAGCTGTGTGACTAGAAAGTTCCTGGGGGAACATTGATGGGGACTGCCATGTGGCGGCCATTTTAAAATGTTGATTTGACAGTACTGTGTGTTGGGGTTCACTCTCATCTAGCACTATACCAAATTTCAACTCAATATGACAAAAAAAATCAATGAGTCTATGGTGGCTTGTTTTTTTTATTTGGATTCAGCATGTGACGGGAACATTCTCAACTATAACCACACCAAATTTCAGCTCTATGTGTAAAAATAGGTGATTTAAAGCCATTTGAATTTAACTTTGGTGGCCATCTTGAATGCTTTATTTAAATTTATTTGAATTATATTGATTGTTTTGTCTTTATTTGAATATATTATTTTATATTTTTTCTGACTTGCCCTCGACGAAGACAGTCGCTCTTCTTCCCTCTCTCCATCCCTGCTGTGCTCTTTGTCTTGTGAACTTTTTTCAGAGACCCTTTTTCCATACCTTCTGAATTGTAACCTATGGATTTGTTCAGCTGGTCTCTTAACAACATTGATCAGATTTTCTCACAAGAAGACAGGTTGAAGGAGAGCCCTCTTACCTCAGAAACAATAAGATTTATGGTAACTGGATTCTACTTTTTGGAGTTGGTGGAAATCTGTATTATCGACAAACTTGGAAACATCAGCAGCTGTTTAAGCTGTTTGCAATGTGTGTGGGCTTGGTAACACTCAGACTGTGTGATAACTATCTGTGGACCTGTATCAGAGCTGAGTAGGCAGGACTGTGGAACTTCTCTGGCAGTGTTCACGGATGGTTGGATGGAAGAGATCTTGGAGAAGTCGTAAGCCTGACTTCAGTGTAAGTACCGTATTCGCCGTTGTAAAATATGCACCGGTGTTTAATACGCTTTGTCCAATTATTAACAATAAACAAGGAAAAATCGTACATAATACGCTTCGGTGTTTAATACGCGTCATGCCACACGACGCGTCAGCGCCTCATTTGCCCTGATTAAGATGGCGGCGACAGAAGTAAGCGAGTACGAAGAACTTCACAAGGAAACACGGTAAAAACAATTATTTCTTTGCGAGAAAAAATATATTTCTTAGCTGACTTTATAGCAGACGTGCTCCTGAGCTTAACGAAATGTTCAAATCAGCTGGATTTTAAAAAAAAGTTCGCCGAATTTTAGGCAGGCGGTTCGGACCGGACGCTTTGTTTCTTTAAATTTAGCTAAATAAACGCTTAAAAAATATATTTCTTACCTGACTTTATAGCAGACAGTCCCCTGAGCTCAACCAAATGTGAAATCAGCTGGATTTAAAAATCTGCGGTGTGGTTTATGAGTTACGGTATCTTGCTAACAGCTACATCCATAGCAAGGGGCGGGCAGCGACAGAGTCAGTCCGACCAGAGGAGGCTTTTTTCGGACACATGAGCTAGAAACGTCTGGAAGTGGCCCTCTTCCTCTTCGCTCTCTGAGTCCTCTGCTGCTGCCCATAGCGCCCATAGCGGCCGAAACTGGTACTGCACCATTTTTGCCCAAAATGTAAAACGGCGAATCAGAGCGAAAAATGGGTCTAAAAATATGGGAAAAAATCCATAGATGTTACACTTCTGTGTTTAATACGCAGGACATTCAAATGAGCAAAAAAACCCGCATATTATAGACCAGTTTTTACGGTAATCACATTTCGGCTGCTTGGAGTCACCATGAGATGTATTAGACTGTAAAGGCAGACGCTCGGCCTGACCCAAAACTATGTTGAAATCTGAATCTGGTTCTGGCCTTGGAAGCCTGACAATCTCAGCTTCTCCTTGGATGTTATGGAAACAA